>CABHPP010113419.1:0-44465 GCA_902168425.1 Peromyscus attwateri
GAGAAGGAAGAAACAGGACTCCTTATAAATCAACCGCACAGGAAGAAACTCCCTTTTCGGAGAGCTCTCTTGGCGGGAGAAGCTAGCTGGCGGAAAGCGGGTAAGCTTCTGGCTCTGACCTCTTGGGCTTTCACCTTTACATTGGCTCTGTGCTTCTTATTTAATAAGGCGGTCGGTTACATCTACAGGGTTGGGACATATTTTCATAAAGAATGGGTATATCTGGATGTTATTGGGCATTTTGGAAAGCTGCTGAAAATGAGCCAGCTTTCTAGAGATGTTTTGTTTTGAAGAACTTGAAAAATTCTCAAGTTTAAGCAGTGACTAAACTATAATATTATTTTAGAAGCAGATATCTAAAATTATTTATTTTAAAAATATTCTGGAGTTTGAGGAACTCCATGGAAGAGGGGGAGGAAGAATTGTAGGAGCCAGAGGGGTCCAGAACACAAGGAGAACATGTCCCACAGAATCAACTAAGTAGGGCTCATAGGAGTACACGGAGACTGTAGCAACAATCACAGTGCCTGCACAGGTCTGACCTAGGTCCTCTGCATACATGTTATGATTGTTAGCTTGGTGTTTTAGTGGAATTCCTAACAGTGGCAATTGAGGTGTCTCTGATAATTTTACCTTCTTTTGGGACTCTTTCCCCCCTACTAGGTTGCCTTGGGCAACCATGATGTGAGTGTTTGTGCCTAGCCTTGTATCTTAGTATCTATGTTCAGTTGATATCCCTGGGAGGCCTTCTTTTTTCTAAAGGGAAACTGAGAAGGAGTGGATATGGGGGTGGGGTGAGGGTGGGGGACTGGGAAGAGTGGAGCAAGTGAGGATGTATTGCAAACAAACAAACAAAAATAATAAAATAAAATAAAAATAATTATTTATTTATTCTTCGATGGTTACAAACAGATTATTTTGCTTACCTTCTTTCCCTTTCTCTAAGTCCCCCTAAATTCCCTCTCCATTCAACTTCATGTATTTCTCCATTCCATATTTAAATCCATAGTCCATGTTGCTGCCAGGGACTCGTGTTGAGATCCATGTTCTGTGCTGACATCTGAGGCCATGGGGATATCCATGGTCCATGCTGCCATAAGAAACCAAATGGAATCCATGATCCATGCTGCTGCTGGTTGCTAAGGGGAAGAAAGCTTCTTTTGCAGTCATATAGATGACTGCACACTCATGATTGAAAAGGAGAGACAGTGACACTCTCCCCCAATAAAAGGGGAAACAGTCCAGACAGGAGGCTGTTGAGGGGAGTCCACGAAGGTTATGACAAAGATGCTGAGGTGGTGCTCTTCATAGTTATTGACTTCTGGCAGGAGTGCGGGGAAGGACTCAATTATCTCTAAGGGTCTGGCCACTGGGAGTTTGACTATGCACCAGTGAATATATGGTTAACACAAATTGGACCTTGGTGTATTTCTTTTTCTTTCTTTCTTATTCTTGTGGAGGGGAGGAGGATGTAAGAGTGGGTGGGTAGCCTTTGTAGGAATGAGAAGTGAGTGTGATCAGGGTACATTGCATGAAATTCCCCAATAGGAATATTATGTTGGAGAAAATAATAAAGTAAAGGAAAAAATAACAAAATACATGTCTGATTTGTGTGGGCCAACTCCTCATAAGCATGGAGACTGTCCGAAAGAATGGTTGACATATTATGTGTCACTCTATTAAAGAAAATTGATTTTCCCTCTCTCAGCAGTTATCAATTTCGATTATCAAATATTTTCTTAGCTGAGTATGGTACGTTGAGCCCATTTCCCCTCCTCTGTTTTGACATTTTGTCTTGTTTTATCTTCTATAGGTATTGTTAATAGAGAGTCTGTGATTTCAGGAGTCTATTTTCCCTATTGTGTTTGGAATAATTTGATTCCCTTGAGTCAACCACAACCTCTGGCTATTACAGTATTTCTGGTCCTTCTTATGCATAAATCTAAATCCTGATGGAATAGTGTGATATAGGTATCCCATTTAGAGCTGATAATTCCAAAATCTGTCACACTATGTTCAATATCCAGATGTGGATTTTCATGTTAATTACCATCTCTTACAGCAAGGAGCTTCTCTAAAGAGGGTTCAGTGACATACAGATGTATGAATATAGCAGTGTCATTAGGAGTCACTTTATTGTTATGCTTTCTTAGCAGAATAATTGTAGTATGTTTTTCTCTTGGGCACATGACTGATAGACTCTCAGGTTCCTGGATTCATTAATAGTTATGGGTTTTATCTCATAGAGTAGGCCTTTGGTTCAAGCAAAATGTAATTTGTTACTTACAAAACATTTTTTCCATTACTGCACAAGAAGACATGTCTTAGAAACAGGTTGTTATTTTAATTCACTGGATTCCTAGTTGAATGAGATTGATAATTATTTTTCTCCTTTGATGGCATGTGTAATACTTGCAAACATTATAAATATAACATGTTAGGGGTGAAGCTTCCACTTGTATACCAACTACAATTCTACAAGTTCTATGATATAAATATATGATGTCTTAAAGACTGGAGTCTTACCATCAGATTGTGCAGGTCTCTAATAGCATTGACAATTATGCTGTAATGTTTGGATGGTCTATGGGAACTCTTTGGCCAATGATTCAAAAATATATAAGAAATAACTGGTAATGACATTTTTATGCAGTATTACACAATATCTAGTTGGGGTATTAATCCCTTCATTTAAGCTCCTTTTATATATGTGTAAATTTGAGGATGCTTATACAGTAGTAAGTTTATATATGGCTTTTCAAAAGGCTTTTGCTGCTAATTATATCTAACTTTATTTCCTTCTCTATCCCATTGTCCTCACACACCTCATTCTTTTTACCCTGCTTCTAATCTCCTCTATATCCTTTTATAGTTCAATGTCCACTTATGATAAAAAGTCATAGAGAGATGAGGGATACACAAAGCATATATCAAAATAAAGAGGCAAAATGACGCAAGACTACCACCAAAATGGTTATAAAAAGAGAGCAACTCAATATTTTTCCACTAAAATCAGGAACCAGACAAAGATGCCCATACCTGCTCAATACCATGTATGAAGTCTTAGCTGGAGCAATACAACAATTGAAGGAGATCAAGGTGATACAAATAAAAGGGGAGAATTCAAAGTACCCTTATTTACAGATGATGTAGTTTTATATATAAGAAACCCTGAGGTCACTACCAGAAACTGTTACAGCTTCTATCAAAACACAAGATAGAATTTTAACATACAAAAATCAGTAGCCTTCATACATACAAATGACAAACATATTAAACCAGAAATCAGAGAAACAATATTTTTCACAATAGCTTCAAAAAAATCTCAGAAAAAAATGTCTAATTAAGCAACTGAAAGACTCTTATAATAGTAACTTTAGGATGCTGAAGAAAAAAAACTAAAGAAAACTTCAAAAATGGAAAGGACTTCATGCTCACTGATTGGTAGGATTAATAGTATAAAAATGAACATAGTTGGGCATGCGTCCTTGTGGTGTGATTGAGCATTCCTTGGGTATATGCCCAAGAGTGGTATAGCTGGGTCTTGAGGGAGGTTGATTCCCAGTTTTCTAAGAAAACACCATATTGATTTCCAAAGTGGCTGTTCAAGTTTACATTCCCACCAACAGTGGAGGAGTGTTCCCCTTGCTTGACATCCTCTCCAACATAAGCTGTCTTCAATGTTTTTGATCTTAAGCATTCTGACAGGGGTAAGATGGTATCTCAGAGTCATTTTGATTTGCAATTCCCTGATGATTAGTGATATTGGGCAATTCCTTAAATGTCTTTCAGCCATTTGAGCTTCTTCTGTTAAGAATTCTCTATTTAGCTCTATAGCCCATTTTTTAATTGGACTGTTGGGTATTTTGATGTCTAATTTCTTGAGTTCTTTATATATTCTGGATATCAGCCCTCTGTCAG
Organism: Peromyscus attwateri; assembly: GCA_902168425.1. NCBI lineage: Eukaryota > Metazoa > Chordata > Mammalia > Rodentia > Cricetidae > Peromyscus > Peromyscus attwateri. The sequence goes on from CABHPP010113419.1 coordinate 3,922, forward strand.
ATGTGGGGTTAGTGAAAATCTTTTCCCATTCTGTAGGCTGTCGTTTTTGTCTTATTGACTGTGTCTTTTGCCCTACAAAAACTTCTCAGTTTCAAGAGGTCCCATTTATTAATTGTTTCTCTCAGTGTGTGTGCTACTGGTGTTATATTTAGGAAATGATCTCTGGTGCCATTGCGTTCAAGACTACTTCCTAATTTCTCTTCTATCAGGTTTAGAGTAACTGGATTTATGTTGAGGTCTTTGATCCACTTGGACTTAAGTTTTGTGCACAGTGACAGATATGGATCTATTTGCAGTCTTCTACAGGTTGACATCCAGTTATGCCAGCACCATATGTTGAAGATGCTTTCTATTTTCCATTGTATAGTTTTGGCTTCTTTGTCAAAAATCATATGTTCATAGGTGTGCGGATTAATGTCAGGGTCTTTGGTTCAGTTCCATTGGTTCACATGTTGGTTTTTATGCCAATACCAAGCTGTTTTTATTACTAGTTACCTTTAGAGCTTGAAGTCAGGGATTGTGATGCCTCCAGAGGTGTTTTTTTTTTCTTTTATTTTACAATACCATTCAGTTCTACATATCAGCCACGGATTCTCTTGTTCTCCCCCCTCCTGCCTCCCTCGCCTTCCCCCCAGCACACCCACCATTCCCACCTCCTCCTGGGCAAAACCTCCCCCGAGGACTGAGATCAACCTGGTAGACTCAGTCCAGGCAGGGCCAGTCCCTTCCTCCCAGGCCGAGCCAAGCGACCCTGCTTAAGTCCCAGGTTTCAAACAGCCAACTCATGCAATGAGCACAGGACCCGGTCCCACTGCCTGGATGCCTCCCAAACAGTTCAAGCCAATCAACTGTCTCACCCATTCTGAGGGCCTGATCCAGTTGGGGGCCCCTCAGCCATTGATTCATAGTTCATGTGTTTCCATTCATTTGGCTATTTGTCCCTGTGCTTTATCCAACCTTGGTCTCAACAATTCTCGCTCAAATAGACCCTCCTCTTTCTCACTAATTGGACTCCTGGAGCTCTGCCCTGGGCCTAGCCATGGATCTCTGCTTCCAGATCCCTCAGTCACTGGTTGGGGTTTCTAGCACGGACAATTAGGGTGTTTGGCCATCCCATCACCAGAGTGCATCAGTTCGGGCTGTCTCTCGACCATTGCTAGCAGTCTATTGTGGGGGTATCTTTGTGGATTTCTGTGGGCCACTCTAGTACTTTGCTTCTTCCTATTCTCATGTTATACAGGATTCTTTTGGCTATCCTGGGTTTTTTGTTTTTCCATATGAAGTTGAGTATTGTTCTTTCCAGGTCTGTGAAGAACTGTGTTGGGATTTTGATGGGGATTGCATTGAATCTGTAGATTGCTTTTGGTAAGATTGCCATTTTTACTGTGTTAATCCTACCTATCCATGAGCATGGGAGATCTTTCCATTTTCTGACATCTTCTTCAATTTCTTTTTTCAGGGACTTAAAATTCTTTTCATACAGGTCCTTTGCTTGCTTAGTCAGAGTTACCCCAAGGCATTTTATATCATTTGTGGCTATTGTAAAGAGTGATGTTTCTCTGATTTCTTTCTCAGCCTGATTGTCATTTGTATATAGGAGGGCTACTGATTTTTTTTACTTAATCTTGTATCCTGCTACATTACTGAGGGTGTCTATAAGCTGTGTGAGTTCCTTTTTCAAATTTTTGGGGTCACATGTATACTACCATGTCATCGGCAAATAGTGAAAGCTTGACTTCTTCCTTTCCAATTGGTATCCCCTTGATCCCCTTATATTGTCTTATTGTTCTGACTAGAACTTCATAGCAGCATTATTTGCAATAGCTAGAACCTGGAAACAACCTAGATGCCCTTCAACTGAAGAATGGATAAATAAAATGTGGTACATATACACAATGGAGTACTACTCAGCAGAGAAAAACAATGACATCATGAGGTTTGCAGGCAAATGGGTGGAACTAGAAAATATTATCCTGAGTGAGGTAACCCAGACTCAGAAAGACAAACATGGTATGTACTCACTCATAAGTGGATACTAGATGTAAAGCAAAGGATAACCAGACTGCAACTCACAACTCCAGGGAGGCTACCTAGTAAAGAGGACCCTAAGAAAGACACAGAGATGGCCAAGTTGTTTTTATTACTATAGCTCTATAGTAGAACTTGAGGTCAGGGATGGTAATGCCTCCAGAGGTTGCTTTATTATACAGGATTATTTTAGCTATTTTAGGATTTTTGTTTTTCTATATGAAGTTGAGTATTTTTCTTTTTTTTTTTTTTTTTTTTTTGGTTTTTCGAGACAGGGTTTCTCTGTGTAGCTTTGCACCTTTCCTGGAGCTCACTTGGTAGCCCAGGCTGGCCTCGAACTCACAGAGATCCACCTGGCTCTGCCTCCCAAGTGCTGGGATTAAAGGCGTGTGCCACCAACGCCCGGCTGAGTATTGTTCTTTTCAGGTCTGTGAGGAATTGTGCTGGGATTTTGATGGAGATTGCACTGAATCTGCAGATTGCTTTTGGTAAGATTGCCATTTTTACTATGTTAATCCTACCTATCCATGAGCATGGGAGATCTTTCTGATATCTTATTCAGTTTCTTTCTTCAGAGACTTACAGTTCTTTTCATATAGGTCTTTCACTTGCTTAGTTAGAGTTACCTCAAGGTGTTTTATATTATTTGTGCCTATAGTAAAGGGTGATATTTCTCTGATTTCTTTCTCAGCCTGTTTATCATTTGTATATATGAGAGCTACTGATTTTTTTGAGTTAATCTTGTATCCTGCCACAATACTGAAGGTGTTTTTCAGCTGTAGGAGTTCCTTAGTAGAATTTTTGTGGTAACTTATGTATATCACATCATCTGCAAATAGCCAAAGTTTAACTTCTTCCTTTCCAATTTGTATCCCCTTGACCTCCTTTTGTTGTCTTATTGTTCTAGCTAGGACTTCAAGTACTATATTGAATAGATATGGTGAGAGTGGACAGCCTTGTCTTGTTCCTGATTTTAGTGGAATCGTTTTGAGTTTCTCTCCATTTAATTTGATGTTGGCTGTAGCTTGCTGTAAATAGCCTTTATTATGTTTAGGTATATTCCTTGTATTCCTGATCTCTCTAAGACCTTTATCATGAGGGAATGTTGGTTTTGTCAAAGGCTTTTTTCAGCATCTAATGAAATGACCATTTTTTTTTCTTTCAGCTTGTTTATATGGCGTATTACATTGACAGATTTTTGTATGTTGAACCATCCTTGCATCTTTGGGATGAAGCCTACTTGGTCATTTTGGATAATTTTTTGATTTGTTTTTGGAATCGGTTTGTCAGTATTTTATTGAGTATTTTTGCATCAATGTTCATGAGGGAGATTGGTCTGTAATTCTCTTTCTTTGCTGCATCTTAGTGTGGTTTGGGTATTAGAGTAACTGTAGCCTCATAAAAAGAGTTTGGTAATGTTTTGTTTCTATTGTGTGGAACAATTTGAAGAGTATTGGTATTAGCTCTTCTTTGAAAGTCTTGTAGAATTCTGCACTGAAATCATCTGCCCCTGGGCTTTTTTTGGTTGGGAGACTTTTAATGACTGTTTCTATTTTCTTAGGGGTTATAGGTCTATTTAAGTTATTTAACTGGTCTTGATTTAATTTTTATATGTGGTACCTATCCAAAAAAATTGTTCATTTCTTTTAGATTTTCCAAGTTTGAGGAGTCCAGGTTTTTGAAGTGTGACTTGATGATTCTCTGGATTTCCTCATTGTCTGTTGTTATGTCTCCCTTTTCATTTCTGATTTTGTTAATTTGGATGTTCTCTCTCTAACTTTTGGTTAGTTTAGATAAGGGCTTGTCTATCTTGTTGATTTTCTCAAAGAATAAACTCTTTGTTTCATTGATTCATTGTATTGTTCTCTTTGTTTCTATTTTATTGATTTCAGACCTCAATTTGATTATTTCCTAGTGTCTACTCCTCCTGGGTGAGTTTGTTTCTTTTTGTTCTAGAGCTTTTAGGTGTGCTGTTAAGTCGCTACTGTGAGATTTCTCTATCTTCTTTGTGTGGGCATTTAGTGCTATGAATTTTCCTGTTAGCACTGTTTTCATAGTGTCCTATAAGTTTGGGCATGGTGTACATTCATTTTCATTGAATTCTAGGAAGTCTTTATTTAATTTCTTTATTTATTCCATGACCCATTGGTGATTCAGTTGAACATTGTTTGATTTCCATGAGATTGTAGGCTTTCTGTAATTTTTGTTATTGAAATCTAACTTTAAGCCATGGTGGTCCAATGAAATACAGGAGGTTATTCCAATTTTTTTTTTATACATTGAGATTTGCTTTGTGCCTGAGTATGTGGTCAGTTTTAGAGAAGGTTCCATGGGGTGCTGAGAAGAAGGTATACTCTCTTGTGTTAGGGTAGAATGTTCTGTAGATACCTATTAAGTCCATTTAAGTCATAACATCTGTTAGATTCCTTATTTATCTGGTTAAGTTTCTCTGGCAGATCTGTCCATTTGTGTGAATGGGGTGTTGAAGTCTCCCACTAGTGGTGTGTGGGGTTTGATGTGTGATTTAAACTTCAGTAATGTTTCTTTTACACATGTGGGTGCCCTTGTATTTGGGGAATAAATGTTCAGAATTGAAACTTCATCTTGGTGAATTTTTCCTGTGATGAATATGTAATGTCCTTCCCAGTCTCTTTTGATTGATTTTAGTTTGAAGCCTGTTTTATTAGATATTAGGATAGCTATACCAGCTTGCTTCTTAAGTCTATTTGATAGAAATACCTTTTCCCAGCCTTTTGCTCTGAGGTAGTGTCTCTCTTTGAGGTTGAAGTGTGTTTCTTATATGCAGCCAAAGGATGGATCCTATTTTTGTATCCATTCTGTTAGGCAATAACTTTTTGTAGGTGAATTGAGTCCATTGATATTAATAGATATTAATGACCAGTGATTATTGATTCTTGTTATCTTTTGGTGGTAGTGTGTGTCTATTTCTCTTTTTGGGGATTTGCTGCTATGGGGTTATCTATTGCCTGTGTTTTTGTGGATGCATCTAACTTCCTAGGTTGGAGTTTTCCTTCTAGTGCTTTCTGTAGTGCTGGATTTGTGGATAAGTATTGTTCAAATCTGGTTTTGTCTTGGAATGTCTTGTTCACTCCATCTATGGTGATTGAAAGTTTTACCAGGTATAGTAGTCTAGGCTGGCATTAGTGGTCTCTTAGTATCTGCATTATGTCTGTCCAGGACCTTTAGGCTTTCAGAGTCTCCATTGAGAAGTCTGGTGTTATTCTGATAGGTCTGCCTTTATAAGTAACTTGGCATTTTTCTTTTGCTGCTCTTAATATTCTTTCTTTATTCTGGATGTTTTGTTGTTTATTATTTGGTGAGAGGATTTTAAGGGGGGTCTAGTCTATCTGATATTCTTTAAGCTTCTTGTATCCTCATGGGTATTTCCTTCTTTAAATTGGGAAAGTTTTCTTCTATAATTTTGTTAAATATATTTTCTGTGCCTTTAAGTTGGTATTCTTCTCTTTCTTCTATCCCTATTATTTGTAGGTTTGGCTTTTTCATGGTATCCCAGATTTCCTGGATGTTTTGTATTGTGATTTTTTCGGCTTTAATGTTTTCTTTGACTGACAAATCTATTTCCTCTATTGTACCCTCCACACCAAAAATTCCCTCTTCCATCTCTTGTATCTGTTGGTTATGCTTGCATCTGTAGGTCCTGTTGGTTTACTTAAATTTTCTATTTCCAGCATTCCTTCAGTTTGTGTCTTCTTCATTGCTTCTATTTCAGTTTTCAGGTCTTGAACTGTTTTCCCTCACATGTTTAATTGCTTTTTCATGGTTTTATTGGCTTTCTTTAAGGGATTTATTGATATCTTCCAATTTTTTGTCTTTTCCTCAATTTCTTTAAGACAATTTTTCATTTTTTTCTTTAAAGGCCTCTATCATCTTCATAAAGTTATTTTTAAGGACTCTTTTTTCTACTTCTTCTATGTTGTGATGTTCAGGTCATGCTGCTGTAGAACTGATAGGTTCTGGTAGTATCATATTGCTCTTTATGTTATTGTTCATATTTTTGCACTGGTATCTACCCATCCCTTCCTCCAATAGGTTCAAGAGGTGCCTGTGACTGAGTGAGCTGCTCTTGATCCAATCTGTGCTTGCTGTGTCTGTTTCTCAGGAGGCCACTCTTCGTCCCATCATAGCTCTTGGTTTAATTGGAGCTCACAGATTCTGTGTCTCAGGAAGCCACTGAGGTCATAGAAAGATATGTGGATTTAGGGTAAGTAGTGGGTCTTGTAGATTGCAAGATCCAATGAGTGGTGTTGGTGGGGAAGCTTGCCCACAGGAGTCTTCCCTGCTGTCTGGGAACTGGGGCAGCAATGGGTGGAGGTTCCCAGGTACAGGTTGTGTACCCTAATACATTACTGAATGTTTAAATTTAGGTATAGTCCAATATTTTTGAACCTGTATTTTTTGTTATTAGACTAAAAATCTGCTCACAAAAATGGTTTTCTTTTATAAATTCCCTAAGATATCCATCCCTTTGATACAATGGGTCTAATGGGAGCAATAATATATTGCTTTGGTTCTAAGTATATTATCTACCTTTATTCACTGAGATCTAAAATAAGTTTTATGTTGTCTTGTGTGCTTGTCAAACTTCATATTTTTACATAGACATCACAAAAGCCTGGAACCATATTATATTAATGGAAACAAAAAAGATTTTCTTAAAATTTCAATTGTTTCTTAGAATTAGATTTTATTGTGTAAGAAGAATTCCATTATAGCTGTGCATGTACTGAGAAAAAGCGCTAATGTTCTGGTTCAACAAGGCTCATGTCAGCAGGACATTGCAGGGTTGTGCAGTCCGCACTCATTCTTAAAAACACTCATTTTTAAAGACCTCTCGGCACCTCAGGACCTTGAGGAAAGCGTCAACCTTATGAGTATCCCTTCTCAGGCAGCGGACCAGGCTATAAAAGGCAAAAAGGTGAGTGTCTTCATCAGATGATTGCAAGTCTGCCAGTCCAAACCAGGCAGGGTAAGCATCCTTTTCAACTTCATTCTGGCTCTAAACATCAAATGGACAGGTGTTAGTCACATTATCCCCTCATGAGTTCCCTCCCTCTCTCTCTCTCTCTCTCTCTCTCTCTCTCTCTCTCTCTCTCTGTGTGTGTGTGTGTGTGTGTGTGTGTGTGTGTGTGTGTGTGTGTGTAATAGGCATGATTTGGTGTCAGTGGTCAATTTTGGGTAGAGTTCCTCCAGTGAAATCTACTTTGATTTTTGAGAGAGCTGTTCTTACTTTTATCGGGAACTCATGGCAGATCTCCTTAAGTCTGAGTCATTATTCTAAAGGCTACAAAGGGAAGACACCACATCACCCATTTGACACAAATCCTGGAACTGGACTCAGGTCCTCACACATGGAAGGAAGGCACTTACAGACATGAGACATCTCCTAGTGCACATTCTGTATAAATTTTTAATTAATTTTGGTAAAACACAGAAGACTATAATTTTATAATGAGAAATCCTGGAAATTGGGGTAAATGCATTAGACACCAAAACATAATTTGGAGACAGGCATACGTATTTTCTGACATGCCACTGATCTCAGATGAGATAGATCCATACACAAGCGGACAGGAGGTGTTATTTGACTGTATATATGGAATTAAGTAAAAGACAATAAAAAGACTAATATCAGTACTTTCACTTTGGGGAGTTTTACATGTTCTCAGTACTTTCCTTTATGTGTCCTTCATACCATATTGGTTCTGGTAGAGTGTCCTGATCCTTTCCTTCCTTTCAGATAAATCCATTCTACATTGGATACATTCTATTGAATCCTTGAACATGAGCAGTATATTTCACTTAACATATTGTGTGCAGGGAATCCAGGCAGTGACTGTAGTATGATCAACTGCACATTAGACTGTAGTGTCCACCCCATCCAGGAAAGCTACTGTTGAAATGACTATGAGGCACAGAACTATTTTCTACAGATCACTGTTCTAAGGGCTTATTAAGTGACCATGTATTTGAGAATCTCAAAATTTTTTTTGAATTACATAATTCACAAACTTTATATATAGGATGACCAAAGACACATGTTGAAACAGCTTACCCTTCTGAGTATGGTCTTCATTCCTTCCAGAAGCACATGGGTTTTGTCCTTCACAGCATTGGCTGTTTTCAGCATTTTATCAGAAGCTCCAGGGAGGGTGGGCACTGCAGAAATCAGGTGTTTCAGCGGTTCTTCCCAGGCATGGGAAATATTGATCATTGTTTTCAGAAGGTCTTCAGTCTAGGAAAACATCATTGGATATCACCTTAAACTAAGTGACATACAGCTGTGTAGATAGATACTTGTGGAATTTTTCACAAGAAAGGCAAACTATAGTATATTTTTATTAGTAGTAATATATGTTAATGACTTCAAAGTATATAAATATTACCTAAAAATAAAATTCCAAGTACTGAATTCTACTTTGCTAAATAAAACAAATTGGGTCTTAATAATCTTGACTGTTCAAAATGATCATATTTTGTTTTTCCTTTACATTCAACCATTTGTCCCAGTTGTTTGAACTGTTCTCTTTGATTGCTTACCCTGCCTATGAGAAAATCAGGTTTACAGAGCTCAGTAGGTGTCCAAAAATATGACTCATATTACATAGATGCCAACAATGTCAGGAGTTAATGCTTCAAATCATTTCTATACTACTGAATCAAATTGATCTCTCATATACTTACTTGAGAGTTTTGTATTATGCTAGAATATTAAAACAAGTGTGTGGTGGTATTTTATTTGTGCTGAAATGTGGTGATATTTTATTTGTGCTTAATAAATAAAGCTTGCCTAGAGAACAGAGGAATAGGAACAGCCATTATAAGTAAACAAAGAAGTCAATCAATGTTACCACATGCCCTTAATTCTATCACTTGTCAGACAGGGATCTGTTTGGATCTCTGAGAGCCAAGACCACACTAGAAATAGCCAGGTGTGGTGGCACACACCTAAAATTCCAATCACAAGTTAACAATGGAGGTCTGGAGGTCTATAATAACAGACATTAAGTAACAGAGCTAGACAGGAAGAGGAAGTGATGTAGCTGGACAGAGAGACCAAATCAAATGGCAGAACAGCAAGGCATAGAGGCGTTCATAGACAGGAAGTAACTTGTATCTGGAAGCTGTAGAGTTGGTGAGGTAAGGTTGGCTAGTGGCTCTCCCTATTTCCCTGTCAGGGGCAACTACAATTCTGGGATAACATGATTTGGCAGGCATTTTAGTTAGTGCTAAAGTTGTCAGTTCTATGATGTGATAGTTCTCTGACAGTTGCATCTTTATCTATTGGATTGGAAATTTCCACACCTCTTGTTGGATTAGTAATCACACACAGCACAGTTACCTTTGTATAGCATAACTTGTCTCATAAAAACAGGGAGGAAACCTACTTTTGTTTCATGGACTTCCTCTCGAGACTCTGGAGTGTGGATGGAAGCAGTGTGGCATAGGCTGGGCATTCTGGTCTTGTACCAACTGCTCTTGAAATATTTCATGTCCTGGAAGAAATTAAATGATTTAGTTTACTGGGGATTCAGAATTGAATAAAAACAAACATGATATGTTTGATAAACCCTAAATTTTTAGTAATTAAGAACAAAAATTGAAACAGTACAATGATGGAAACACCAACTGTCTACTTTTTATTCCCCTTCCAGATGCAATCTACTCAGCTGTCCTCTCAATCTCTTCCCCACTTTACTGCTCCCTTGTATTGTACTTGCTAATGTTATTGTTTGGAAAGAAAGCACTAAGATGCCCCCAAACTTCTAATGACTTACATCTTTAAGTATCAGTTTTTCTAGGCTGAGTGTCTCGGAATTGTTATTATATATCCATATTTAAAATAATTATTTTTCATTGGAACAAACTGAGTTTTTTTTTAAATAAGAACTGTTCATTTATAACTTGGATCATAAATATCACCAAGTTAGTACCACAAAAAGTTCATGATAAATTTAAGATTCACAATGTTGTTACAATTAATAATTTACCATTCAATTCTAGTTACATTTTAACGAAATATTCATCAATGAGTGAAGTAGAATTCACATAAATATTTAAAGTTTCTATACTAATGTTATGAAGGATGTACTTGCATAAGATATTTCTTAAGAAAATACAAATTATTTAATTCTAACTATCAAAGAATTTGAAAGAGTTAAAACATTCTTAGAAATGTTGTGCATCTGGAAGATTAGGACTGAAGAATGAGAGGTGTGAGAAAACTAGTATGGGAGAATAACAATGGGAATATATTTCCTATAAATGCAGGGATATGAAATCCATATGCTCAATTTTCAATGGACATTTGCTTTGTTGTTTCCTCATGACAGGCCCTGATAGATGAGTAATCTCCCTGAGGGACAGTGAATATAGTTTGTGTCTACAGTAACCCTTCAATTTCACTAAGACACCCATTACTGAAAACGATAAGCCCGGATTGTTTGCATTTCCGAGCTTATTTGTAGCTATGTTGTTTTATTATGTTTTTCACTGTTTACATGATTTCAATTTCCTTAGATTTATTTTTCTTCACCCACTAACTTCAGTTCCCCTGTACTAGTTATCTTCAGATCAGTAAGTCAGGAATGCTCATGAAGACAGAACCCCTGAATATATGACCATAAAATCAAAATGCCAATGAAGAAGTTCAAAGTTGTTAGTGTTAAAGTTAGTAAAGGAAAATTTGAAATATCATTGAATTCTTTACAGTTTTTGAGATTTTTATGAAACTTCTTATTTTGCCCTTTATACATTTTGCTATATACTTCTTTCTATTACCTATAAAACTGAATTATTTGGAATTGGATACATGACTCATTCAAATTTTATCAGTGATTAGCTATGTGAAGGTACGTTTAGAAAAGAATCCAGAGGCAAGGACATTACTTACAAATTCATGGTATAAATCTGCAGCCAGGAAATATGTGGTATGAGACTGATCAACCACTCGATCATACAGGTCTTCAGTGGACACAGAGCCAGTTGGTTTGGAGGCCACATGCTCCCAAAGGAGCAGATTTGACACCAGCAGCAACATACATACCCCTGCTGTCAGAGAAATGGCAATGAGGTGATCTATACAAATCAGGTTACAACAGTTAAGCAAGCTGGGAATGTGTTCTGAGGGCTCTCTGCTATGTGATTTGGGTTGATATAACTTACTAGAGCATACACTTTTACAACTGGTAAAATACAGAGATAGCTACATTTTTCCAGTAAAAGTTTGATGTGTGGGAGACTTTTCACAGTTTGCATTTGCTCCAAAAGAACTTCTCAAGTTTGCAAACACATGGAATTGGATTAACCATGAGCCAGAGTCTTCAAGTCATTATCTGCACACATCTGAAATTCTAGAGAATTTATGTTGTCTTTCATTTTATTAAATACATTATTATTGTAACTAATTCATTTATCTTGTACATATCAGTTAAGACTGAGGTGATTTGATAGTTTATTCAGGTTGATTTATGTAAGCAGGTATCCAAGCTGGGCACACAAATTAATTATAACTTCCTATTTCTGTGCTTGAAGCAGTTGGACCACATATTTAATATTGTGTTCTCAATATACCCTAAATTCTCTATAATGTAAATTGAACACTTTGAGTTGTATTTTTTTTTTGTTCTAGAAGGTGACTTTTGAAATGGAAGGTGTTATATGACTGATGGCTCTTATATATCAGTAACGCTGTCCCATTTTACCCTCCTGTTAATAAACACACACAAAATAACTCTGAGAACTGCCTTGTGTCTGCAACACAGAAAATCCTATTTGAAAACCTCTGAGCTCAAACTTAATTAAGCAATTGGAATACAGAGAGGTCTTTCAGTTCTGTGTTGACTTTTCTTTAGATGGATCATGATCAAATATCAGTTCCCTCCAAAATACAGAGCAGATCACACCAAAGAAAAATCTACAAACAATCTTGATGTAATATACACTAAGGGTTACTTAGACTGTAAGAGGTACCTGATGAATGGCTACTTACCAGAGTTTGGTAAAGTCAAAGCAAGCGGCATCTTTGAGATGATCCACCACAGTATGAACTTCAACTCGGGAAAGCTGCTTCACCTGAGTGCTGCCTTCAGTCAACTTTCCACCTCCCATATATACCATCAGATTGAACCCAAAGCCAGACCAAGCTGGGGGCCAGATTGAATCAACATCTATAGATCAGTGACACTCTTCCCTCAGGTTTTATTAACATCCTCTTTACATTTACCACAGTTATTTGTCAATATGTGTCACACTGCATTTCCCCCATATGATCTAAAGAATGCAAGTCATTCTCCAAATCAGAAATACCGTCTCTGTTCATTGGTTACTCATTTTCAGGTAAGCAGGAAAAAAGACTTATTCCCCAATTCTTTTCCCTAGTTCAAGATCTTATATGCCTGTTATGTCTTCTGCTGTGATCCCTAGTACTTGTGGTGATGATAAATGCTTTCCATAATCCAACCTGTCTCCTCATAAGTCAATTATTATGGACTGTTTTAAATAAACACAAATCTCTTTTATTAACCATTAACACTGCAAAATATTTATGTCAATATATTCAGTAACAGTTCCAGTAATCAACACGTCTAAACACAAATGTTTAGAAGGCCTTTTGACAAGAACATCATACCCATTGATGAAAAGTCTACTTTTAAATGCAGATCATGACATTTTTAGTCATCTTATATTTAATGTCTTACAATATAACATATTGATTGCTTTATGTGTTTTGAGACTTAGAACATATCTGATAATTGTTAGTTTCAATGGTAACTGTTGTGCCAGGGTTTCCCTACTTGCTACACTTTGTCAGGGTTGTGATGACTGTATCACGTCACTGAATTGTAGCAATTTTAGGCAATTATCCTGAAATATTCTATAGAGTGACTGGTGGCATCATGAAAGATATTCCATGTTGTAATAGATTCTATGTCATATAAGCATAAAATTTTGATTTTGCTTGAGCAAAATATTCAATTTCTTTAGCAATTGGTCTAACCACTTACTCTTCTGTGCAAATGACAACTGTGGCTACACCATGGAGAAATTTTTGGTATCATGGTGAAGAATTTCTAGAGAAGAAACTGACTTTGGACACTGCTATTTCAATTAATTTATAAATATCTGGCACTTCTTTTTCCATGCCTGATGAGTCCCTTGTAAAATTTTCTTTCCACTACTGTTTATTGTTTTTCAATATGCTTCACAAGGACAGTAACACATTTAGAGCATAGTTCTATTTCATGAAGCAATTAGGAATGGTGGATTGTTTGAAATAATGCAAAATGTCATTGATATTGAGAATCTGTAAGAATACACATAAAATTTTGAAAAAATCTACAGGAGTATGAAAAAGCACACAGGTTTATCAACTATTAAGAGAGCAGGTTGATTATGTGATGATGTTCAGGAGAACCTACTCTAGCTATTTATTATCTACCAAAATTTTGCCTGAACTTTAATTTTCTCATCTTGGAATGTCAAATTCTACTGACCTTCAAAATAGAAGACATCATTTGAGGGGACACTTAGATATATTATGGGGTCAAGTAGGGCCACATCCTGCTTGATTCTGCTACATTCACTGCTTCCTCAGTCTCCGTTACAGGCTGAGACATGTACCACACAAGTCTGGTGAATATGGGTTGTTTATTGACAAAATATTTTTAGTTAGAGGGCCCAAGAATGACTTTGAAATTTCAATCTTATTGTCTCCCATCACTTACAATAACTTAAGTTTGCCTATAAATCACAATGAAGCATCCCCCATTATTATATAAACATAAATCAACATAACTCATTCTCTTTCATATTCTTAATATAAGAGGGATATTATCACAGTATACTCTGATGCCTTAGTACCTGCTTGACCTTAAGCCACTCCTGTGACATTTAGATTCCAAAGACAGACTTTTTCCTTCATAGCCCATCTTGATTGTTCAAATACTTGGATCATCCATAACCTCTCTATGGTAATCACCATCCTCTGGTTTAGTTCTGATTTCTGATTATATTCTAACCAAAGTGACTGTGCCCTACTCTTTGGCTATCAAACTATCACTTTTTTTCACTGACACATGATAATGTATCCATCAGTTATGTAGCAGTTTGGCTCAGTAGCATCATCCAAAAAGATGAGAAGTTCCTGTCTACCCAGAGTATAAGTCTGCAGATCAATGATATTTAAATTTCTTATATCCTGAAAAAGTTTGTCTTTAGTAGAGAGCAGGGACAATAAGGGGCCACAGATCCTAACCCTCAAGATAGGGACAATTTTTCAGCATCACAGTCAGACTTAGATATGATCTCAACTGTGTCCTAAATAGTTTCAGAAGTTGTAGGATCTCCCCAGGCATGTGTGGAAGGAGAAATTTATACTATGCCCTCTCCCCTAATTCAATAAGAATGTAAAGAACAAATTAAAGTTCATTTTCCTTTACTAATTCTTTTTTTTATACTTGATTTTTGAATAAATTACAGAAACTGATATTATTGGTTTAAGGATTCCCTGAACATAGACAGCTTTGCTCTAAACTCACCAGGAGGAAAATTCATGACCAATTGTCCCTGTGGTCATTTTCAGGGAATTCATTTAAGACAGTAGTTTTTTTTTTGTCTGGTGTTCTCATGTAAGACTAAGGCTGTAACTGTACATCAATGTCCATTTATTGAATAGGCACACAAACACACATTTACATCCTTTGATTTTTGTGTTGCTCTCAGGTGTCCCTATGTCTTCATGTATATGTGTTTGTATGTATATGTATGTACTTGTAATGGTCAGAGAATAGCCATGGTGTGATTCTCAGAAATACTGTTGACCTCACTTAAAAGGTTGCCTTGTTGACTTGAATCTCACTATTTAGAATAAACTGGATAGACAGACATCCAGGGATCTTTGTGTGTCTTTCCCCTAGTGCTAGTATTAAAGTGCATGTCACCATACCAGGTGACATTATTTCTGAGGATCAAACTCAGGTGCTTATGTTTATAATGCAAACACTTCACAGACAGAGACCCCCACTCTCTCATGCTGATTTTATATGTAAAGAATGCTGTGGTTGCTGAATATCATGATTTGAAGAGTTATAGAAAATTTTGTCTTAAACTTGATATGTACTTTTTCTTTCACAATTTGTAAATAATGTATATTTAATAATTTGGTTGAATGTTTTGCTTAATTGGTTTTTCTATGTAAATGCAAATTTCTAGTCTTCGTTGTACAGAAAAACAGATTCTCAAGATTCTATTCAATCTTATGTGGTATTTTTGTGTTTAATTCTTTTAAATCTTTATTTCCTAACTTGTTCTGTCAAAGTTATGTGCAATCATCTTACAGAGTATACTTTATGTGGAGTTCTACAAAACTGAACATCTGTTGTTCATCTGTTTCCACTAAAACTAAATCCTTCCATCTTGGTGAGAAGCTTACTAAGAAAAAGAATCATAAAAGGGACATGAAACAAAATGTCTTAAGAGGGTGTGAAAAATTCCCTTCTTCTGCGAACTTCATTCAGCTGAGGTAGGAAACAGTTTCACAGCTTCAGGAAGACCCTGAAATTCATCACATTCAGTAGGATTCTCCACAGCAGAATGTATGCACTAAGAAGACTACAGGGAGATGCTTCCAGACAAGTTGAGCTGACCAAAACATCTCAGGCCTGCTGTGCTCCATGGAGGAGACAGAGAAGCAGCTGGATGAACTAGGAGAGTGTCAGACCTATCAGACTGACTGAAAATCACTACACAACCTTTCAGCTGCTGGCATTATATGTGTTGTGCTGTAGTTTTCTAGTTACCCTAAGGTTTCATCCATCCTGGACTGAGCTGGGGGAGAGCTAACTCTCCTCTGTAATGTTCTCCTGTCTGTAACCTTTCACTAGTGCTAGTGCATTTAAGCATAGTAAGATCACTGGTTTGCCAAATATGGAACTTGATGATACCCTTTATTTTTTCTGCCATTCTTACTCTATCTTGTGTGAGTGGATGTGTTTTCATGTCTCCTGGAAAGGATTAGTATCATGTAATAATATCTCATATATCTGTGACTTAGATTAAAGAGTGCTACTGCCTTTGTAGAACTGAGGATAACAGATTCAAAATATGAAATTTCAAGAATGTGCATATTTTGTGTTCATGTGATGTGCATGCATCTCTGTATGTGTGTCTCTATGCCTTTCCCTCTGTCTCTCTATCTCTTTCTCTCTCTTTGTATATGTGTGTTGTGATCAGATATGAGTGTAAGTTGTCTTCTTCTATTGATACTTTATGGTTACGACAAGGTCTCACAACAATCTAGTGCCTTCTCTTTTCCAGTAGGCTACTGACACCACATACATGAGTCATAGGATATGGATAAATTGAACCAGTATTAGCTTGGAATATTGATAATTATTGGATAACATTCATACTATATAAACTTATGATTCATTATGTGAGAGGAGAAAGTGTTACCAACAGGATTACTCAGGTTTCATTACCTCTCTGATCTCTTATATTGACTGGCATGCCATCATATGCCCACTATAGCAAGAACAGCATGAAAAATAGGACTTGAGGAATACTGCACAAGATAAAAGTCATTTCTGCTTTTATTAACCAGATCAAAATCTCTTGTCTCCTTGTATCATAGGTCTTAATGGACAATTTGATGCTATTATTCTGCTCAAAAACCATTGTAATTATCTTTGCTATAAGTGTTTCATTTTATATCCATAGATTTGGGAAGCTCTCAGTTCTCATTAGAGAACATTATTATGTACTATACAGTTGTTTATTCATAAATTAATAACTGTTAAACATGCACAATACAAATTGTTGAAGAGTGTTCAGCTTCCAGTGGGGTAAATATGCAGTAAGACAATATTTTCAAGAAATGCATGGGCCATTACACACGCTTATTCACAACAACTCTTTCTATATTCATGAGAGCTGCATATGATCAAACCAGGAGAAAATTCCATCATTACTGAAAAAAGAGCTAAAGAAGTTCTTCAACTTTCTGAGCTGTTACTCATAGTGATGTCTTCTGGAGAGAGGAGAGTGAATTTTCTGCAGGGATGAAGGCTCTGAGATACTTCCAATGCTCAAGTAGATGACAGAACCCATGACACCTACACCCTGTGCTAAGGAGAGTTCCTGGGATCAGATCAGAAGACATGAATGTGGAAGGGACAAGTGAGGGAACAGATGGGGGGGGGGAATTGGAAGGGAGGTTGTGGGGTGTGAATTTGCTGAGAGCACATTAATGCATGAAAGAAATTATTAAACATTAAAAATTATGCATTTTCATGGCTGTTGTTTCAGATTTCTTTTAAAATTGTAATACTGCTACAGCAGGTTCTCTACACGAGTTTGGAACAACCAAAAATAAATTCATTTTCCTTTATTAAAAAAAAATGGGAGGTATTACTTATAGTCAATTCCCTAATACAGATAAAAACTATTTTGGGAATTAAAGTTTACAGCCACAACATAACTAGAATGGAAGTTTACTAAATAGGACCAACTCATTTTTCTTATTTAATTTTTATACAAAAAATGCATTTTAGTAAAAAAGATATACTTAAAAAGATGGGATCTGAAACACATGGAGTATTACCACACACAATGATCTTTACAGAATCTTTTCTCCATTAAACTCAAATATTTCATTTTGAGTACAATAAGAATATATTGAGTCCACTTGATACCTGATTTTATAAATTGTTAAATACACTTTTTCTTCATTCTTCTCTCACAGATACATCGTGACTACAGCCTTCTTTTCCTCCACTCCTCCAAGTGTCCAGCCCCAACATCTCCACTTTCCCCTGGATCCACTGCTCCTCCTCTCCCTTCAGAAAAGAGCAGACCACTGGGAACATCAATTGAAAATAGCATAATGAGATGCAATAAATGTAGACACAAACACTCCTATCATCGCTGGACTAGGCAACCTAGTAGGAGGAAAAGGGCACCAAGAGCAGGCAAAAATTCAGGGACACACTCACTCCCACTCTTAGGAGGAGTCCAACTAAAACCTCAAGCTAAACAGCTCCAGCATATATGCAGAAAACCTGGTGCAGATCCATGCAGGCTCCTTGACTGTTGCTTCAGTCTCGTTGGGCCCTTATGAGCTCTGCTTAGTTAATTCTGTGTGCTGTGTTCTGGTTTCCTTGACCCCTCTGGCTCCTACAATTCTTCCTCCCTCTCTTCTGCAGGTTTCCTGAAGTCCATCATATTTAGGTGAGGGTCTGTGCATTTGCTCCTGTCTGCTGCAGAAGGAAGCCTCTCTGATGATGATTGGGCTAGGCATCAATCTATGAGTATAGCAGAACACCATTAGCAATCATTTCATTGACATTTTTGTCTCAGTTGTATTTCATTCTACATTAGGTTTCCAAGTGAGCCAGCTTCCAGTTCTTGGCCATCCAGTCAATGTAGGGAATATACTCCCTCTCATGGATTGGGCCTCATGTTAGATAAGTCATTTATTGTCCACTCCCACAGGCTCTGAGTCACCATTGCCCCAACTCTTCTTGCAGGCATTACAAGTGTGGGTCAAAGGTTTTGTAGTTGGGTTGGTGTCCCATTGGGAGCCTTGCCTGATTATAGAAAATGTGGAAATCAATATGGTGGTTCCTCAGAAAATTGGGAATCGATTTAGCTCAACACCCAGCTATAAAACTTTGGACATATACCCAAAAGACACTCCATCCTACCACAAGCACACTTGCTCCACTATGTTCATACTGGCTTTATTCATAATCAGAAACTAGAAACTACACAGATGTCTCTCACCTGAAGAATGATAAAGAAAATGTAGTATATTTACACAGTATAGTATTTCATGGCTGTCAGAATGAAATGACATCTTGAAATTTGCAGTGAAATGAATGGAACTAGAAAAAAAAATCATCCAAGTGAGGCAACCCATACGCAAAAGACAAACATGAAATTTACTCACATATGAATGGATGTAAGCTGTTAATGAAGGGATAATCACTTGGCAGTCTTTAGACCCAGAGAAGGTTAAGTAACAAGGAGGACTCTAACAGAAATGTAGGACTCTTCCTGGGAAGGGGACATAGAATAGATTTTTTGGGTATACTGGGTATGGGTGGGCATGGAAACAGGAAGGATCAGGTAGGGGAGATGGGGCAGAGCAGAGAGAGATCACTAGGATAGAGGGCATAAAGGGAGCAATATGGAAACCTAGTGCAGTATAAAACTTCCTAGAACCTATGAGGGTGGCCCTATGGAGGACTCCTAGTAAAGGAGGATACAAAGTCTGAACCAGTCATCTTATTTTCTTGTTTAAAATCAAGTCCTTTTTTGGACTTAGTATGATTAAGTGAAATGACATAAAAAGATTGATATTTGAATCTTAGAGTAAGAAAAGCTTTTATAAGGATTTTTTGCAATTATTTGTATTTATATACACATAACTATGTTTTGAGACATACATGTAGTTGCACACATATGGCTCTCCTATAGAGGTCAAAGGATAATATGCCAGAGTTGGTTCTCTCCTCCAATATTGAGAGTCTCAGGGATTGTAGCCAATTTTGTCAGGCTTAGAAACAAATGCCTTTATGTTTTGAGCCGTATGACTAACCGTACAAAATTATTGTCCAACAGTTGAGTTAACAACTTTCAATGCAATTGAAAAGTTTGCACTGCTCATATTGAAGATGCCACTGCTAAGTAGGCTTATATGTGTTCAATCACTGGCAGGCAAACAGTTTTCCTGCTTTTACATTTAAATTTTAAATTTAAGACATTGAAGAAAAAGCTTGAAGGAGGTATCAGGAAATGAGAAGGTATGTCATCATCATGGATCAGGAGGAGAAATACAATAAAAATAGCCATTTTACCAAAAGAAATCTACAGATTCAATACAATCCCCACGAAAATTAAGCAAAATTACTAAAAAATAAATTGTATGTTCAACAATAGGGTCTTACCATCTTTATCAGTCATGTTTGACAGAGGTCTAGCATACCTAATATTGAAATCACTTAAAATAACTGAACTTTGAGACAAGAAAGTAACCCAATCAAATATATGAGACCTGGAACTACTTAGATATTTCTCAAAAATGAAATACAAGTTGTTGAGAAACATATAAAAGTTCAATGTAGTCAGATGTGAATTAGAACTACTTTCTTACTTCACTCTTCATAGATAAGAATACATGAACTGTGAACCAATGGCTGAGGGGCCCCCAACTGGATCAGGCCCTTTGAATGGGTGAGACAGTTGATTGGCTTGATCTGTTTAAGAGGCATACAGGCATTTGGACCGGGCCCTGTGCTCAGTACATGAATTGACTGTTTGAAACCTGGGTCTTAGTAGAGACCCTAGGCTCAGCCTGGGAGGAGGGGACTAGACCTGCCTGGGCTGAGTTCACCAGGTCGATCTCAATCCTCGGGGGAGTCTTTGCCCTTGAGGAGATGGAAGTGGGGGGCGGGCCGGGGGGAGGGGGACGGGACGGGAGGAGGGAGAAAGGGGGAATTTATAACTGATATGTAAAGTTGAATTATATTGTAAAATAAAATAAAATAAATTCAAAAAAAAAGAAAATAAAGAATATTAATAAAAAAAAGAATAGAAAAAAATAATCAAACAAATGACAGCCAATGGTGATAAGGATGTGGTGAAAAGAATTACTGGTGAGAGTGCAAAGTGGTATAGCCATTAAGGAAGTCAGTGTGGAGGATAACCAAAAAGCTAAAAATCCATATGCCATAAAATTCACCCATACTACTGTGGGCATAGGCCCAAAGGACTCTACATCTTAGGATGTGGATACTAGCTACATCACGTTTTTTTTTTGTTTGTTTGTTTTGTTTTTTTTTTGTTTTGTTTTGTTTTGTTTATTTCAAAATTGGCAACAGCCTAAATGTCAACCAACTGAACAATGGCCAACAAAAACTTGCTACATTTACAATGTAGTATCATTCAACTATTAAAAAAATTAAAATTGGAAGTAGTTGGATGACCAGAAGCAATCATCCCGAGTGCATCAGTGGAATACCCTAGATCCAAACAGACAAACATTTTATGTTTATACTTGTATGCGGATGTTAGATTTCATGCTCTATATATTTATGTATTTGTTGTTTGACTTCTGAGTTAGTCTTTTTACGTCACTTAACACAATTTAGAGGCATTATGGAAGTAGGGACATCAAGAGGAAAATACTGTCACCACATTGGACTGTGAACAAGCCTGTTGTTCATTTTCTTGATTGATGATTGATTTAAACAACACCTCAGGTGGTGATATGATAGGGCTTAGAAGGCCAGATGAACAAATCATAGGGAGCATGCCTGTAAGCAGCATTCATCAACTGCCTCTGCTTCAGGTCTTGCCTCCAGGTTCTTGCCTTTACTTCCTTCCTTGACTTTCTTAGGTGATGAACTGTGATTTGGAAGGAGAAATGAATTAAACAATTTCATTTCCTCTCAAAGTTGCCTTTGGTCATGATGTTTATCACAATATAAATCCTACCTAAGACAAACACCAACAGAGATTAGTTGGGTAGTAATCACATTGGAGAGATGAGATGAACTTTGAAACAAAGGGAAATTAAATAATTAATTGATTATTTGTCTTTCTGAAGAGAGAAGCCCATAAAGAAAATATCACAAGTGGGTTCTTAGATAGGCTTATGAGTCAGTTTTCTATTACTGGGTCACAACGCCTGAGAACGACATCTTTAAAGGAGAAAAAAATATTAATTCATTGTTTCAGAGGCTTCTCTGTGAAATCATCTGGTCTTGTTGCACTGGGTCTATGCAACACAGTTATCTCTGGTAGAAGCATGCACACAAGAGATGTTTATATGATGGTGATGAAAAAAGGGAAGGAGGAGAAGGCAAGGATGGAGGGAGGAACAGAGTAAGATATAGAAAGGCAGATAGAGATAAAGAGGACAGACAAGCAGAAACAGAGACCGACTTGAGACTCTTCATATGTCCCCTCAAAATACACATCTAATGCTATAACTTCCTTCATTTAGGTTCTCATTCCTCAAGTTTCTACAAAGTAACCATCTCTTGAGGCTAAAACAAAACTCAGAAATTGAAGAAAGACATATTAGGTAAATTGATTAAAATGAATAGGAGAAAGGACTGGGTCCCAATTGTAAAATTGTGGATTTATTTCAAATTTATTTTGTTTTCTGTTATTTTTTTTAGTTTTTTTATTTAAAATAGGTTTTTCCTCTCATAATATATCTTTTTTTTATTCTTCTCATATATTTTACATCCTGAACACCCCTCTTCCACTAGTCTCTCTGAACCACCTCTCCTCTTCCCCAAATCCACCCCCTCTGTTTCCCCTCATATAAGAGCAGGCTTCCCGGAGATATCAACCAAACATGGCATAATATGCTACAAAAATACCAGGCACATAGCCATCATATCAAGGCTAGATGAGGTGACCCTGTAGGAGCAAAAGCATCCCACAAGCAGGCAAA
Organism: Peromyscus attwateri; assembly: GCA_902168425.1. Taxonomy (NCBI): domain Eukaryota; kingdom Metazoa; phylum Chordata; class Mammalia; order Rodentia; family Cricetidae; genus Peromyscus; species Peromyscus attwateri. The sequence goes on from CABHPP010113419.1 coordinate 26,456, forward strand.
TGAGGCAGAGACAGCCCCTGCTCCCACTGTTAGGATTTCCACAAGAACACTAAGCTACTCAGCTATAACACGTATGTAGTGAATCTAGGTCAGACTCCTGCAGGCTCTCTGATCTCTGTGAGGCCCTGAGTCCCATTCAGTTGATTCGGTGGGTTGTGTTCTCTTGTGGCCCTGTCCCCATTGGTGTTCCTCACCCTCCTCTTTTATCTTCTCTTCATGACTTTTTTTCTTTCAGGAGTTGAAGAAGGTGAATAACTTACAACTCATTAATGGACAGCAATACAAAAGTTTTATATTTTATACAACAAGTTATGGGAGAGCATTGCAATCTTTTATTAATTAATTGGGAATTCCAAAATAAAAACAGAAGAAACACTGCACATTTTTTTTCATTTTTCTTTATTAAGAAATTTTCTACTCACTCTGCATACCACCCACAGATCCCATCTCCTCCTTCTTCCCATCCCAAAGCCCTCCCTCCCAAGCCACCCCACAACTCCCAAATCAAGGTCTCCCATGGGGAGTCAGCAGAGCCTGGCACACTGAGCCTAGATAGGTCCGAGCCCCTTCCCACTGCACCAAGGTTGCACAAGGCATCACACCCCTGACACTGGGCTCCCAAAAGACTGCCCATGCACCAGGGACTGATCCCAATCCCCCTGTCTGGGTGCCCCCCAAACAGTTCGAGCCAAACAACCATCTTCCGTATCTCGAGGGCCTATTCCAGTCACATGGGGGCTCCACAGCCACTAATCTATAGTTCATGGGCTTCCACCAGTGTGGCTGGTTTTCTCTACACGTTTTCCCATCATGATCTCGATGTCTCCCACCTGCAGAATCCCTCCTCTCTCTCATCGATTGGATTCCTGGAGCTCAGCCTGGTGCCTGGCTGTGAATCTCTGCATCTGCCTCCATCAGTTAATGGACAAAGGCTCTATGATGGTGGTTAGGGTATTCACTAGACCAGTCATCAGAGTAGACCAGTCCAGGCACCCTCTAGACCACTGCCAGCACTCCCAGGTGGGGTCATCCTTGTGGATTCCTGAGAGCTTCCCCGGCTGGGCTGGAGGGAGAGCTCAGCTGTTAAAGGCTAGGCTCACAACCAAAAATATAAGAGTTGCACAATTATTTTTATTATGCCATCGTTAAACCAAATAAAGATCCCACCCCTTAGAAAAAGAAAACTAGGTAGCCTCCCTGGAGTTGTTAGGTGCAGTCTGGTTATCCTTTGCTTTACATCTAGTATCCACTTATGAGTGAGTACATACCATGTTTGTCTTTCTGAGTCTGGGTTACCTCACATCAGGGAGACCTTACCTTGGAGGAGGGGGGAATGGGGGGTGGACTGGGGGGGAGGGCTGAAGGGGTGGGAGGAGGGAGGATGGAGGATGGGGGAATTCGTGGCTGATATGTGAAATTAAGTTAACTATAAAATAAAAATAGATAAAAAATAAAAAAAGAAAACTACAAACCAATATGCCTCATTCAAACATACTCAATAACATAATTAGAAACCAAATACATGAACACTTGAAGAAAGTCATCTACCAGGATCAAGTAGATTTCATCACAGCAATACAATACAGGGATTGCTTGACATATGTAAATCAATAAATGCAATCCACACTATAATCACACTGAAAGACAAAATTCAAATAATCATTTCAGTAGATGTAGCAAAGTCCTTCCACAAAACCCAACACCTCTTCATGATAGAAGTCCTGAGGAAACTAGGGATACAAGTAACATACACAAACATAATACAGGCGATTTACAACAAGCCTACAGCCAGCATTAATCTAAATGAGAAGAGATTGAAAGCATTTGCAATAAATTCAGGGTATAGACAAGGTTGTCCCCTCTCTCTATGTCTATTCAATATTGTATTGACATCTTAGTTAGAGATAATAAAACAATTGAAGGAGACCAAGGGGACACAATTAGGTAGGGAAAGTATCTTTATGTTTAGGTAAGATAGTATACATAAGTGACCCTAAAATTTTCACCAAGACACTCCTACAACTAATAAACACTTTCAGCAAAGTATCAAGACACAATATTAATAAGCAAAATCAGTAGCTTTCCTATGTCCAAATGCTAAATACTATGACAAAGAAATAAGGGAGACAACTCCTCTCACAATAGCTAGAAAAACAATCAAACAAACAAAAAATGAAAACAATCAAACAAAAATTTACCTTTCTGGAGGAGGGGATGGCAGGTGGGTGGGTAGTGGGGAACCTGAGTGGGGGAAAGGAGTAGGCATGAGAGGGGGAATCCGTGGTTGGTATGTAAAATGAATAAAAAAATTTCTTAACAAAGAAAAAATAACAGGGTAATTTTAACTAAGCAAGTGAAACATCTGTAAAATAAAAGACTTTAGAAAGCTGAATAAATAATTGAAGATGATATTCAAAGAAAGATCCCCCATGCTTGTGGATCTGTAGGATTAATATAGTAAAAGTGGTCATTCTACCAAAAGAAATCTATAGAGCCAATGCAATCCCCATCAATATTCAACACAATTTTTCACAACACTGGGAAGGACAATTTTCAGATTCATATGGAAACACAAAAAACTCAGTACAACTAAAACCATCCTAAACAAAAAAAGAACTGCTAGTGATATCACTAGTCCCAATTTCAAGTTTTATTGCAGAGCTATAGTTATAAAACCAGCATGGTATTGACAAAGAAACAGATATATTGATCAATGTAATTGAATAGAAGACCCAGGCATAATTCCTTACAACAATAAATACCTGATGTTATATTAAAAATATAGAAATACAAACTGGAAAAAGAAAACATCTTCATAAAATTGTGATGGTTAAAATAGATAGCCGAATGCAGCAGGTGCAAATTGATCCATACTTAGAACCCTCTGCAAATCTCAACTCAAAATGAACCAAAGACCTCAACATAAGGCCAGATACACAAATCTGTTAAAGGAGAAAGCAGGGAATGTTCTTAAAATCATCAACACAAGAAAAGAGTTTCTGAACAGAACTCCAATATCTCAGGCACTAAAAACAACAATTGATAAATTGGACTAATGAAACTGAAGAGCTTTTGTATTGCAAAGGATAAAATAAATTGAAATAAAAAATTGAAATAAAAAATTGAAATAAATCTCTGGGCTACAGTAGAGGAAAAGATGTTTTCCATCTGCAAATTGGACATAGGACTAATATTTCAAATATATAAAATTCTGAGATACTTGGTACTAAGAAAAATAGCCCAATTAAAAATATGGTACAGATATAATCAGGAACTGTCAAAAGAGGAAACACAAACAGCTGAGAGGTACTTAAAGAAATCTTAAACATCCTTAGTTATCAGGAAATGCAAATCAAAACTACTTTGAGATTTCACCTTGCAACAGTTAGAATGGCCAAGATCAATAAAACAAATGGGCCGGGCGGTGGTGGCGCACGCCTTTAATCCCAGCACTCGGGAGGCAGAGCCAGGTGGATCTCTGTGAGTTCAAGGCCAGTCTGGGCTACCAAGTGAGTCCCAGGAAAGGCGCAAAGCTACACAGAGAAACCCTGTCTCGAAAAATCAAAAAAAAAAAACCAAAAAACAAATGATACCTCATTTCTTTAAGAACATACGATAAGGGGAAAACTCATGAATTGCTGGTAAGAGAGCAAACTAATACAGCTACTGTGGAAATCAGTGCGCCAGATCCTCTGCAAGTTGTGAACATATTTACCTCAAATCCAGCTACACTTCTCTTGGACATATCCCCAAAGACTCTAGAACCAGCAGGTGGTCATGACAAATCTCCTTTACTCGCGTCCCCCAAGTAAGCACACAGAGGCTTATATTAATTAAAACTACTTGACCATTAACTCAGGCTTATTCCTGACTAGCTCTTACATTTAACCCATAATTCTTATTTATGTTTAGCGATGTGGCGTGGTATCTTTTTTCAGTTCTGCCTTCACATCTTGCTTCCTCTGTGTCTGGCTGGTGACTCCTGACTTATCCTTCCTCCTCCCACAATTTGCCTCATCTGTTTGCCCTGCCTATACTTCCTGCCTGGCTACTGGCTAATCAGTGTTCTATTTATCAACCAATTAGAGCAATACACATTCACAGCATACAGAACATCCCACAGCACTCATTCCTCCCTTTCAATTCCTCCTTTGTTTGTTCCCTAGCTTTTTTTTCCAACTTCATGTCTTCTGATTTAATCCTATGGAATCCACTAAGTACAGTGGGTGTGTACAATGGAGTTAGGATAATTCACCTGAGCATGGGGAGAATCCCAGGAGCTTCATCTTTATAGAAAATTCAGACTCCTTTCTCCAGAAGTCATCCATGCCACTAACTGCTCAGCAAGTTGTAAGACTTCATTAGCTCTTTTTTCATTAATGATAATTCCCTTTCTTTCCCCTTTCTTTCTCCCTTTCTTTCTTTCTTCTTTTTTATTTCCTCCTTCCTTCCTTCCTTCCTTCCTTCCTTCCTTCCTTCCTTTCTCTCTCTCTCTCTCTCTCTCTCTCTTTCTTTCTCTTTCTTTCTTCCTTTCTTTCCTTCTTCTTTTCTTCTTTCCTTCCTTCCTTCCTTCCTTCCTTCCTTCCATCTTTCTTTCTTTTTTTCCTTTTGCAAGATTAGTCATATGAATTAATGTGTATAATGGAGCCGGGATGTTTGGCAAGTAGTCCAGCAAATTGTCTGGCAAATATCTTAACTACTTATGTCCACTACCTCTTGCTCTGACAAGTTTTCAAATCCCTCTTCTATGATTATTCCTAAGAATTATTGGAAGAAGTTATGATATAGATACCCTATTTAGAGTTGAATGCTCCACAGTGTCTTGTAGGCACATGATGACCAGCTGTTAGTTTCTGAATACATACTATATAGTGCATAAAAAGCTTCTCTAATGAAAGTACAGAGACGCACCAATGTATGTGTATTTAAAAAGAGGACTATGTGACAGTTTGTGTAATTTGAGAAGATTAATAACACCAAATTACCCATTAGGACCTATGATGTAAGAAGTAATGTGATTCTGGACTGGATAATAAAAGCATGGATGATTTGTCTTGTAGAGTATGCCTTAAATCTCATCACCCATGCCACCTCTGCTACAGTGGACATATGCTCATAGGATACTCATCATAAGAGCTCATAATTTTCTTGAGTTCTTTATATATTTTAGAGATTAGCTCTCTGTCAGATATGGGCCTAGTGAAGATCTTTTCCACATCTGTATGCTACCATTGTGTCTTATGGACAGTGTCCTTTGCCTTACAGAAGCTTTTCGGTCTCACAGGGTCCCACTTAATTATGGACCTTAGTGTCTCTACTACTGGTGTTATATTCAGGAAGTTGACTCTTGTGCCATTCCATCCAAGGCTATTACTCATTTTCTTTTCCATCAGGTTCAGTATAACTCTGGCACAGCCATATCTGAATGGGATGGCAGAAGTCATAAAGCCAGTACAGCTACTAGACTAAGATCTAGCAAAGTTGAACTGTATGATGGCTGCCATGTCCCCTTTGGTTTTCATCTCCACCTGTTGCATACTTGGGGCACTTTTAATATTTGTACAATTTAGTGATATTAGATTGATGGAAAATTCCTTATGAATCAATTATGCCTTCTCCCAGGAATGCTGCATCTAAGCTTCCCCAGGACAGTCCTGAATATACTATTCCCCCATGTCCCTCTCCCCCCTACCCTCTCCCCCTACCACTTTTAGGGAGATATCCTTATTTACTTGAAGGTCTTCTTTATGTCTTGCAGGTTGTAACACATAAAGAAGCCAGGATTCTCTTCATGAGGCTATGAGATATTCTTGAAACATATGTCCCTATGCTTACAGAGGAACAAGATATTCAAAGCAAAGTAAACTTAAAAAGGTCAACAAGATTCGTGGGCTAGAGGAATTGGCCACAGTTCAGATTACAAGCCTCTTCCCACTATATACCCAGGCAATTACATAGCATATACCTCTGACATACACAGAGACATACTGATGAACAAAGCATGCAGTGGAAAGATGATAAAAATAATGACGTGTCAAGACCTCCCTTTCGTAGAAAAATTAGCACATGCAGATCACAGTAATGCCATATGACCAAAGAACAACAGAATGCCAGGATTCTATAAAGATATAAATGTGCACATAGTATTATGCCAGAATTTGAACAATAACTGCGGCAGATTTGGCCTAAGGATTTTTACTGGGCACTCAGACCATTAAGAGTTAATAATACACTGCCTGGGACATGGCAGAATGCCAAGGTGGCTTGCAAATTTTGTTTTGGTCTAGTGTCCTTGAAGCAACAAAAGCTACCAGCCTGAGTACAAGCTGTCATATATCTTTAGATTCTTAAAACTGGGTTATGGGATTAATGAGTAAGAATGATAACTGTTTATTAATGATGTCAAAATGTGAGGGAAAATGATTGGAGATGAATGAATCTCCCTGAAAAGGGGAAATAAAAGAGACCTTCTGGGTGGACTGGGTGGTGGTTGGTGGGGATGGGAACTTGAGAGATTGGTTTGGGGGTAGCTGGAGGGGGAGATCATTGAAAAAGATGACTGGAAAGGGGGTAGGGGACTTTTCAGGGACAGGCAGAAACCTGATGCAAGGTAAGTTCCCATGAATCTACAAGGGTGACCCCAGATAAGACTCCTAGCAATAGTAGATACAACCTGAACTTGCCATCTCCTATCATCAGATGGGTGAGTACCTCAACTGACATTAGAGAGCCTTCCTCTAGTAACTCATGAAAACAGATACAGAGACTCTCCACCTATACTAGCCCGAGCTTGGGGAATCCTGTTGAAGAGTGGGGGGAAGAATTGTAGGAGTCAGAGGGGTCAAGGACATCACAAGAAAATCCACAGAAGCAACTAACCTGGATCATAGGAACTCCCAGAGTCTAAACGAACAACCAGGGGGCATGCCTGGGACTGACCTAAGACCTCTACATATATTTTATACTTGTGTAGCTTTGTCTATTTGTGGGACTCCTAACAATGGGAGCAGGGGCTGTCTTTATGCTTTGGCTGGCTCTTGGGAACCTATTCCTCATACTGTATTGCCTTACCTTGTGGTGATATTGTGTTCCCCAAAATATTGTGCACCCTAATAAAATTATCTTGGGTCAGAGAACAGAACAGCCACTAGATATAGAGGCCAGAAAATGGAGGCACACACACCTTTAATCCTATCACTTGGGAGGCAGCGATCCATCTGAATCTCTGTGAGTTTAAAGCCACACTGGAAACAGCCAGGCATGGTGACTCATGCCTTTAATCACAGTAAGTGAGCCTTTAATCACAGGAAGTGATGGCAGAAAGCAGAAAGGTATATAAGGCGTGAAAACCAGGAACTAGTTGGTTAAGCTTTCAGGCTTTTGAGAAACAGTTCAGCTGAGATTCATTCTGGATGAGGACTCAGAGGCATCCAGTTTGAGGAAACAGAATCAGCTGAGGAATTGGCAAGGTGAGGTGGCTGTGGCTTATTCTGCTTCTCTGATCTTCCAGCATTCACCCCAATACCTGCTCCAGGTTTGTTTTTATTAATAAGACTCTTTAAGATTCATGCTACACCACCTAGCCTAAATACATGGGGAGGTGCTTAGTCTTACCCCAACTTGATACACCATGCTTTGTTGATACCCATGGGAGGCCTGCCCCATTCTGAACAGAAACAGAGGAGGAGTGGATTGAGCAGGAACAGAAGTGGGCATGGAATGGGGGGAGATGAGGGACGAAAATCTGCACTTGGGATATAAAATAAATTAAATGAAAACATTTTTTAAAAAAGAGCTCATAATGTTTGTGTCTGGGTCAGGCTTTGGTGACTCTTCCTCCTATTGTGTCATGAGTCAAATCTTCTTATGATACTATAGTTTTTCAGTAAGCATCAAGATTCCAAGTCAGCCCTGGTTTGATTATTCTATATCTATGACTGAAGTATATGCTAACAGTTGCCTACTGGAAATATTATACCCTATGCCTTGTATGAGACCTTGTCCAACCGTAAAGTGAAAAGTGTTCAAAGAAGATAACATAAGTTCACATCTGAACATAACACACACACACACACACACACACACACACACGCACGCACGCACGCACGCACACACACACACACACACACACACACAAAGACGTAATTTAATCTTTTGAATCTTTAAACTCCAATATAGCAAATGCAGCATGACACCATTCTGCATGTCATCATGAGATATTATTTTATGGCACCAATCCTTTGGGGACATAAGCATACACCTACTCACACAAGCTAGACAAATGATAGTAGAACAAAGTAAAGACATGATAAAATTATGTTTTGGTGAACCAATGATTGAACTGAGATTAAATATATGAGTATGGGTATAAGGTTACATACCAGAGAAGAAATTACAAAAGAGGTTTTGGCAAACAAAGCTCACCCACCATGTGTGAAACTCAAGAATCAAGAAACCTAAAGCACACTGTACAATCTGTCAGCAGCTCAAAAGTTTTGGTGGTCTAATTTCCAGTCATTCTGATGGGTCTGAGTCTCATCTAGGCCATTTAGCTGTTTCTGTGTCTTCTCTATGGAGCATGCCTGGTCTTACTTTTAGGGAGCTAGCTTGTCTGAAAATGCCTACCTGTAGTTTTTGAAGCATATATATTCAGTCATGGAGAGTCCTACTGAAATGTAAGAAATTTCAGGGTCTTATTACTGCCTGACCTTAAAGAGCTTTCCAGAAGAACAGAGTTTTTCACCTTCCATTAGTACATCTTGTTTCATATTCTCTTTGACATTCATCTTAATAAACTTCCATCCAAGATGGAAGGATTTCATCTTAGATGAAAAGGCTTCATAACATGTGTTTGACTTCATATTACTCCTCCACATAGTATAATTTCTAAGATGAGCTTTCATGTTTTTTTTTTATAAAATATTGAGAAGTCAAAGATTTAAACAAAATCTAAATACTAAAATATCATACAAGACCAAATTGAATTATAATTATCTTTTATATGCCAGAAAACCCTGAAATTTTCAGTCATGTAAAAAAAATATCCATTAAGCAAATGAATCAAACAATTATCAAATGTCCACTCTTTATACATTGTCAAAAGAAGACATGGCATATCAAGGCCAACCCAGGAGAGTATTCTATAACTCTTGAAATCTAACAACCACAGTTTTCTTTAGTTTTCTTTAGCAGGATTGGGCAAGGACTTTTTTTGTGAAGTTGTTTCCTCATAAACTTACGGACCAGAATTTGATCCCCAGAACTAATATAAAGATGCTTGGCATGATGCTATGGACTGGAATCCTAGAATTTAACAGAGAGACACAGGAAGATCCTTGTGTGTCTGGCTAGACAGTTTATTGTAATTATTGAGATTCAGTTCAACAAGACAGACTTTTTAAAATGAGGTCAACAGCATTCATGAGAATGACATTATGGCTGTTGTGTGGTCTCTGTAACTGTGCGCACATACCCACAAACACACATACATAAAGACAAAAACCTGAGACCACCACAAAATTAGAGGACACGCTTCCATTTTTTAAACCTACTCATTAAATACACATTGATATAACAGTTACAACTTTAGTTTCCTATCAGGTCAACAAGGAAATCTGACCAACTTTTTATATTTTTTCTATTTCCCTGAAAATAACCACAAGGACTGCTGGCCATGAGTTTTCCTGATGGTGTATTTAGAACAAAACTGTCCATGTGCAGGAGGACCAAAACCAACAGCATGAGTCTCTGGATTTCTCTACAAACTGAGGATGCAGGAAGAAAGTTGTTGAAGGAAGATGTACTTGATTTTGTTCTGTACCTTCTAACTAAAGTAGCAAGAGAAAATGTGTAATTTTGCCTTCCACACAGGTGTGGGAACAACATAAAATTTCTAAAATTCTGTAGGACATGGTTTAGATCGTACTTAAGGCTAAATTTAATTCTGATAAACTGTCCTTTTCTTGAGGGTTAGGACCTGTGGGCCTGAGACTGACCATGATCTCTTCTGCTGACATTTTTGTGGGATTTAAGAAATACACCAGTGGCTCTCAACCTTCCTAGTGCTGTAACACTTTAATACAGTTCCTCATGTTGTGGGGATCCCCCATCATAAAATTTTGTTGCTACTTCATAACTGTAATTTTGATACTGTTACGAATTATAATGTAAATATCTGATATCCAGGATATCTGATATGTGACCCCCCAAAAGGATTATGACCCACAAATTGAGAAGCACTGCCACATACCCTTGCTTTGCCGAGATTCTTTTTCTTTTTCTTTTTTGGTGCATAAAGAACTGAATCTTCTCCTGTCTTTTTAGAGATAGCTGTTGATCTTCTACATAACAGTTAGACACAGTGTAACACGTAAGTGAAAAAAATTGTTAACAGGTTGATTGTCAAATATTGGGTACTTTGACTGTGTTCAAATTATACTGTTGTCAATCAGAGCTAAACAACATTGTGATGGTTACACTAAGGGACACTTTCTATGATCCTAACATCAAAGCAATCAAGATGACCAAAGAAAAGAAATTGGTTTCAGTTCAGAAAGATACTGAGAGATCAAATTATACTGTTTGATCCTGGCCCACAACTATAGCTGAAGCCTGTGGTAATATTGTATCCCCCAATATATTGTGGACCATAATAAAATTGTCTGGGGTCAGAATACAGAACAGCCACTAGAAAGACATTGAGTCCAGAAAATGGTGGCACACACACCTTTAATCCTTCCATTCCTTACGCAGAGATCCATCCAGATCTCTCTGAGTTCAAAGCCACACTGGAAACAGCCAGGCATGGTGACACACACATTTAATCCTAGGAAGTAATGGCAGGAAACAGAAAGGTATAAAAGTCATGAGGACCAGGAACCAGAACCTTTCTAAGCTTTAAGCTTTTAGCAGCAGTTCAACAGAGATCCATTTGTGTGAGGACTCAGAGGCTTCCAGTTTGAGGAAATAGGATTGGTTGAGAAGTTGGCAAGGTGAGGTTAGCTATGGATTGTTCTGTCACTCTGATCTTTCAGAATTTATCCCAATACCTGACTTCCGGGAATGCTTTTATTAATAAGACCATTTAAGATTCATGCTACAGAAGCCTGCTGCTTTACCAGAGGCCACAGTGGCACTTAGAACTCCAGAGGTCTTGTAGGCTACCAGAACCCCAACAGAGGCACTCTGATGGAGCAGAGGATCGCAAAAATTGACCAGGGAATTCCTACAACTGATGAAGACATTTAGTGAAGTGGCTGGATAAAAGATTAAATAAAAAAAAGCAGTAACCCTCCTATATAAATGATAAATGAGCTGAGAAACAAATCAGGAAGACAACATCCTTCAAAACAATCACAAATAATATAAAATATCTTGGGATAACTCTAACCAAGCAAGTAAGAGACTTGTATGAAAGAACTTCAGGATTTGAAGAAAGAAACTGAAGAAGATATCAAAAGATGGATGATCTCTCATGTTCATGGATTGGTAGGATTGACATAGTAAACATTGCAATTCTATCAAAAAAAATCTACAGATTCAGCACCATCCCCATCAAAATTTCATATAGTTACTTATAGAACTTGATAGGACAATATTCAATTTCATATGGAAAAACAAAAATCCAGGAAAGCTAAAACAATCCTGTACAATAACAGAACATCCAGAGGTATCATCATTCTTGGTTTCTAGATGTACTACAGAGGTATAGAAATAAATCTGTACTGTATTAGCAGAAAAACAGACAGATTAATCAGTGGAATTGAATCGAAGACCCAAACATATATCCACACTTATGGACCCTTGCTTTTAAATAAAGAAGGCAGAAATATACAATGTAAAAAAGAAAGGATCTTCAACAAATGGAGCAGGTCTAACTGGATATCAGCATGTAGAAGAATGAAAATTGATCTGTATCTATCACACTGCACATAACTCAAGTCCAAGTAGATCAAAAAACCTCAACATAAAACCAGATACACTGAACCTAATAGAAGAGAAAGTGGGAAGTAGCCTTGAACTCATTGGCACAGGAGACAACAGTTCCTGAACAGAACACTAATAGCACAGGCACTAAAACAACAATCAATAAATGGGACCTCATGAAACTGAAAACTTCTGTAAGGCAAAAGGGATCATAAATAAGACAAAATGGCAGCCTACAGAATGGGAAAGGATTTTCATCAACCCCACATCTGACAGAGGGCTAATATCTAAATTATATGAAGAACTCAAGAGTAGACATCAAGAACCCAAGAGAAAACTAGAGAGACAGCTGACCCAAGCTCATGGGAGCTCATGGACTCTGGCCTGTCATCTGGGGAAGATGCGTGGGACTGAACTAGGCCCTCTGAATGTGAGTGAGAGTTATGTGGCTAGATCTGTTTGGGAAGCCCATGGCAATGGGACCAGGACTTATCCTGGGTGCATGAAATGGCTTTTTGGAACACAGTCCCTAGGGTGGCATACCTTGCTCGGCATTGACACAGTGGACAGGGGCTTGGTCCAGCCTCAGCTCTTTGCTGACTCCCCAAGGGAGGCCTTACACTCTCTGTGGAGTGGATGGGGATAGGGTTGGGGGATGTGGAAGGTGGTGGGAGAATGGGAGGAAGGGGAAACTGGGATTGGTATGTAAAATGAAAATGTATTTTTTAAAAACAAATAAATAAAAAGGGGTATGCATCTAAATAGAGAATTCTCAACAGAAGAAAATTAAATGTCTGAGAAACACTTAAAGAAATGTTTAACACCCTTAACCATCATGGTGATGCAAATCAAATCTCCTTTGGGATTCAATCTTAAACTTGTCAGAATGGCTAAGATCAAAAAAGCAAGTGACAGGTCAGGCTGGCTTGGATATGGAGCAAGAGCAACATTTCTCCATTGCTCGTAGAGTGTAAAATGGTCTAGCCACTATGGGAATCAATATGTCAGTTCTTTAAAATATTGGGAATCAATCTAACTCAGGACCTAGCTAACTCATCCTTGGGCATATACTCAAAAGATGCTCCGTCATCCCATATGAACACTTGCTCAACCATGTTCATGAAGCTTTATTCATAATAGCCAAAACTGGAAACAACCTAGATGTCAATTGTAGAATGGATAAAGAAAATGTAGTACATTTACATAATGAAAACTTTAGGGAGTTGAAGAAAGAATTGAGGATGATAGAAGAAGAAGGAAAGATCTCCCATGCTCATGGATTGGTACAAGTAATATAGAAAAAGTGGTCAACTAATACAGTTACTATGTAATTCACTGTGAGAGAGCTTCTGCAAGTTGTGACTTACTGCTCTTACAGAAGACCCAGGCTCAATGGCTAACCCCAGTAGTGTCCTACAGTGATCTGTGATGTCCATCCAAGGTGATCCCACTGACTGTTACTAAATCCTAAGTCTTTATAGATCTGTGGTATAAATGCATGAATTCAGGGTAATACACATCCATACAAAATAAAATTTCAAAAGTAAGTACAAGTAAAATTTAAAAAGCTGAGCACAAATGCATGCACTTATGAATGGGGAAAGAGGAACTATAATTCAGAGCTGATGGGGGTGCAATTTGGTACAGCCACTATAGAAATCAAAGTCGATTTCCCTAAAAATGCTGGCAATAGTTCTTCCACATAATCTAGCTATAACACCCTCAGGCATATTGCAAAAGGACTCTATGCCTGATTATAGTGATACCTACTTATCCATATTTTATGATGCTCTATGCTCTACTCATATCACGGAAACAGCCTAGATGTTGATAAACTGATAAATGGATATTGAAAATTTGATTAGATCAGTGGTTCTCAATCTTCCCAATGATACTACTTTTATCCAGTTTATCATGCTGTGGTGAACCCAAACCATAATTATATATGCTGGTATTTCAAGATTGTAATTTTGATACTGTTATGAATTATAATATAAATATATGATATGCAGGATATCTGATACTCCACTCTTATGTATAGTGGTATTTTATTTGTGCTGAAATGTGATTTTATTTGTATGTTAATAAATAAAGTTGCCTAGGGGTCAGAGCTATTAGTAAGCCATAGCGAAAGCCGGTTGTGGTGGTGCACACCTGTAGGATTTGCTGAAGGAGGCGCACACCTTTAATCTCAGCACTTGGTAGGCAGAGCTAGGTAGATCTGTGTGTTCAAGGATACAGCCAGCATTGGAGACACACGCTCTAATGTGTGTCTGGAGGTCTGTACAGACAGGCATTGACAAGGCAGTCACGTAGTTGGGTTTACGACCAATGAGAAGGCAGAACAGAACTCTATTTAAAGACGAACAGACAGGAAGTAGCTCCTTTTTCAGAGAGGTCTCATGGCTGAAGAGGCTAGCTGGCAGCAGGCGGGTAAGGCTCTTAGCTCTGACCTCCTGGGCTTTTATCTTTACATTGGCTCTGTGTTTCTTATTTAATAAGATGGTTGGTTACTTCTACACCTATGAAAGTGTCTTTGGTCAACAAGGGGGCCCAGAACCACAGGTTTTGAGTTTGTAATACAAATTGCTTAATGGTCTTATAATTAAAAAAAAAATACCCAAACCAGACATTGGGGTGAAAGCTGAAAGATCAGAGAAACAGAAAAAGCCACAGCCAACCTCACCTCACCAATTCCTAAGCTGATCTTGTTTCTTCAGACTGAAAGACTCTGAGTCCTCACCTGAATGGATCTCAGCTGAACTGCTGTTAGTTTCTGTCTCCTCACACCTTATATACCACTCTCTACCCAGTCATGTCACTTCCTGGGATTAAAGCATGTGTGCTTTCCATGCAAAGGCATGAGATCTCAAGTGCTGGGATTAAAAGTGTGTGCCAACACTGCCTGACTCTGTTCCCAGTGTGGCCTTGAACTCACAGAGATCCAGATGGATCTCTGCCTCCCAAGTGGTAGGATTAAGGGTGTTTGCCACCACTGTCTGGCCTCTACATCTAATCTAGAAACTGGCTCTGTCCTCTGATCCTCAGATAGGTTTATTAGGATACACAATATATTGGTGTACACAATATATCACCGCATGACATTTCACAAAAGCTGGAACAATGAAGCACATACTATCCAACCTTCAAGGAGCTCAATGGGTTGGAGTGTATCCTCTTCAAAATTCTCACTTTGTCTGAGCTCTTCACAAAGTTCAGCTGGTCTGTGACTATTACAAGTAGCCTGGCTCATCTTTGCTTATTTCAAGTAGCTTGACTCATCTGTCTTCCATAAACAGTTTTGCTTTCCAGCTTATATACTCTTGTGGATGGAGGTACTTAGTGAATCTGGTCAATTTCATGGAAATTCTGAAGTTATTTGAGTTGTATACTTCCTGTAATAATATGCTTCCCTGTGAGACAGAAAGTTCACCTCCCCTTGAACATTCCTTTCTTTTACTTCCCTGTAAATACCCTGTGTTTCAATGGGCTTCCTTACAAGATACAAGCTTTTAACCTTGGAAGAAACTGCTACAAGACAATTTTAAATAC
The DNA here is from genome assembly GCA_902168425.1 of Peromyscus attwateri. Classification (NCBI taxonomy): domain Eukaryota; kingdom Metazoa; phylum Chordata; class Mammalia; order Rodentia; family Cricetidae; genus Peromyscus; species Peromyscus attwateri. The sequence continues at coordinate 41,933 of CABHPP010113419.1, forward strand.
TCACATTTGTCCAAAAATTAGTAATAGTCCACGGACAGCTGGGAGTGGTTTCTTTCAAGGGAGAGAAGTTAGAATGCAGATATGTGATAGGGTTAAGGAAATAATGGGACAAGAAATGTTAAACAATGTGAGGGATTATAGGGCAGGAGAGAAAAAGAAATACAGGTAGAGATATCTAATACTAAAGGCTTTCAGAAAAAGTAATGTGAAAAATCTTAATATAGAAGTTTCCTAAAATATAAGCATATGCATATATTTTAAAAAGCTCAATACAATTATCCTACAGTGGGACAACAATATCCATATTAGACACCACAAGCTAACAAGTAAAAGACCCCTTGTTAGGAATGGGTTACTTCTATCAAAATTGTTGGCCAATGAGCGGCCTCATAGACTGTCAAACAATACAGGTTATTGCCATTGCTCTGGGTTACCCTCTAGAAAATGATGATTCAACCCTATCACTAAAGACTGCTATACTGAGCAATAATAAAGCCTTCTGAGTATGTTGGTTTATTATTTACTAACCTAAGAATATTTTTGGTAATTTCTGGCAAATAGAATAATAAAATACAGGAAAAGAAAGTTCATGAATATTTACACCAAGCTTTATTTATCTCACTGTCTTCTTCTGGGTTTTACATCACTCAGTTATTCTAGTCTTCAGCTTCTTGGTCTCTTTTAATCTTCTGCTTCTTTTATCCTAGAGTTGTGGCTAGTGATGTTCCTGCTATCCTGTTTGTTTCCTTTTAGCCAAGCTGACTTTCTTACATTGACTTTTTTGGGTAACAACTCCATGATATCTCAAACTTTGCCTGGACTCAGTCCTTGTCTACCAGCTTCATAGGTCAACAAACCCAAAACTGTATTAATTTTATTTTATTTTCCACATCTAAAGTATTTCTTTCAGTCTCCAAATTGCCTTCAATACCTACATTGACATCCATGGTCCTTTACCACACAGCCATAAATCTTCCTGCTGAAATTATGAATCCTCTATAAAAACCAGGCTTTTCCTGTGATTACCCTGGAGTAATGTGCATATCATAATATCATAGGGGATTACTAGTACCCAGTTAGAAGGAACATGATTTATAATTATTTACTACTTCTCTAAATTGCTGTATATGTGGCTATCTCAGAGTTTTGTCCAAAATCAGTATAGTTATATCATAGAATATTCAAGAAGAATTGTTAGATGTGATAAGTTCCTATTTGTCAGTGTTCCATCATGCTTTCAGGTGTCCAACTCTAAACCATCAGCATCTTGAAACTCTGCTTTCATACTCTCATCTCCATTAACCACTGAAATTCTTCTGATTTATTTTGACTGAGTACATCCACCATTATATTGATCTCAGTATAACGGTTGTTTATTTATATAACATTTCCATCTCAGAAAAAAATCTCATGAAAAACAAATTCTTTTCTTCTCACATTGTAACTTTAGTGTTCATGATATAATTTATTAATCTATGAGGTCAATATTTGTCTACCATTTTTGTCGGTTTTAATATGATTATTGTTTTTCTTGTTATGCTAGGACAGTTTCTTCAAATGTAATCTTTTTTTTTCCCAGAGCCGAGGATCAAACCCAGGGCCTTGAACTTGCTAGGCAAGCACTCTTCCACTGAGCTAAATCCCCAACCCCCAAATGTAATCTTATAAATTGAATATCCAAGCAGCAGTAGAATGCAGGCCATCCTGGTGTGAAAGTGAGTAACTGCTAATTCTTCTCAAAATCTTTTCTGCTTTCCCTTTGGTATCCCTATAGATTACTTATGCTTTCTCTTAATCCTGCCTGAAAACTTCAGAGTTCAATTTGAATATCACCACTGAGAAACAAGTCACCACGTCCTCTGGCCTGATGTACTGTGTCTATAAATGTGGGAAATGTTTGTTTTATATTTTCATTTTTAAAGTAGTAAAATAGTCTTGGATTCTGAGCTACATAAAAGGGAATTTCAGCTTCTTTCCTAAGATAGTCCTAAGAGTGATTAAGTGGCAGATGGTCACTAGAGAAATATAGATCTATTTCACACTTCCTTCCTACTACATTTTTGAATGTTTAAATTAATAATACTTAGGGATAGTCCAATATCATTGAACCTGTATTGGTTGTTATTAGACTAAAAATTTGCTCACAGAATGGTTTTCTTTATAAACTCCCTTAGATATCCATCTCCTTGATACAATGGATCCAATGAGTAGCAACAATCTCTTATTTTGGTTCTAAATGTATTATCTACCTTCATTCACTGAGATCTAAAATAAGTTTTATGCTGTCTTGTGTGCTTGTATGTAATACAAATTTCTTTTCTTTTCTTTTTTTGTTTTTCAAGACAGGGTCTCTGTGTGTAGTTTTGGCGCTTTTTCTGGAACTCACTCTCTAGCCCAGGCTGGACTTGAAACTCACAGAGATCTGCCTGCTTCTGCCTGCTTCTACCTCCCGAATGCTGGGATTAAAAGAGTGCACCACCACTGCGCAGCACATGAATTTCTAAATAGTCTTATTGATAAAAAAAAAAAAAAA
>CABHPP010113420.1:0-43081 GCA_902168425.1 Peromyscus attwateri
CGGGGACCTGCTAGACTGCAGCCGCCGGCGGCTCGTTCGCCTTCCTGATCCTCTCCCGGCCTGGGTCGCCCGGTTGTGAGTATCAGTATCATTCCGGTGGGGTGGAGGGGACGGCCCCACCGAGGGGTGTGGGGACAAGCGGAGTCTGCCCAAGGCCTGGGCTCAGGGTGCAGTGTGCACTGCGCCCAGGCCGCGAGTGGAGCCCCTTGGGGGAACTCAAGTCTCCCTCTGCGTCCGCGCAGGTGGGCGCTTGGCTCGTCACTCCCGGGCCAGAGGACCAGACGCCCGCGACCGCAGGAGCCAGTCTGCGAGACCCCCGGATTTTGCATGTTTTCTTCTGAGTTTATTATTTGGGAAACTGGGCCAACCTTGGCTTCCCAGTGGTTTAGAGTCCCTGCCTGTCCCCAGTCACTGCTTGCGCGCCTTTCACGTAGAGCCCCCTCCGCAAGCTGTGGTGCACAGACTTTTCTTCTTCCTGTGCTTTAGCAGACCATCAGCCTCCCGCCCGGGCCACTTTGTAATGCGTCTCGGTTCCGGTTGAGAAGTTGGGTGCGAAGTCTGATCTGTAGATAAGCAAGGGGATGAAGTGGGTTTTCAGAACCGACACCTCCTCCTGCAGCGCTGTGAAGGTTGAGGGCCAGCGCTGAGTGCTCTTTGGCGAATTTTAAGCTGAAAAGTCTGAAAGCCTGAAGTCACTGCCAACTGTGTGGAAGAACACAGAAAAAATGTAATTTACTTGGAAATGCGAGTTTTTACAAATGTCAACCCTCCTTATTCTCTCCCAACCCCTAATTATTATGTTAAAATTGGAGGGGGTGTTTAAGCCATAAGCAAAATAAATAGATAAGTGAAAATTTAAAAAAAATCAAAAGTTGTATTTTAAAAAACAGTTGTCCTGCTTAAAAGAAAAATCAAATTGCACTTCATACTTAAGATTCCTAAATTTAGGCCTAGTGGAAATTCTCAGCTCTTAAACAATCGTCGAAGGTCTTGACAATAGTTGGTGGTCAGGCGGCTTAAGAGGTCATGTTTTTTTTTAAACCAGTGTGCCAACCTAAATTCTTTCATCAGCTATAAACTGTTGACCATCAAACAAAACGCCTTGTTTTAAGAAGGAGTTTAATAAGGAAATAGAATTAACGAGAATTGGATTGATATTTAATGGCTGATTATGGAATGTCTGATGTAGCAGCTTTTATTACTCGTGAAAGGGAAGATAAAGACTTGAGCCTAAAGCAGGAAGACTTTCAATTAGTTGTGGCTAATTCCATTCAATTGCCTCTTGGGGGTGGGGGGTCGCGCTGCCGCATTCATGGGAAGCAGAATGGCTCCATTGACAACATATGGAACATGTGAATGCCTGGAGGTGGGCACCTTTGGGTAGCAGAGGGATGACAGAGAAAACTCAGACGGTGCTTCTCCCTGGAGAGCCTTTAGAAATGCTTACTCAGTCTAACTTTAGTTCCTCCATGACAGGTGGCCCATTAAATGCTGTCAGTACACCACAGTATTGTGTTTTGGAATCTAGAGGCATTTCGGAGAACTGTGCGGACCTGGATTGGAAGTTGAGTTGAATCGAAAGGGGGATTCAATACCTATTTAAATGTCCTTAAAGAGAGCTGACCTAATTAGGATTTTGTTTTGCAGATAATTTGGTGGCACACTAACAAATTACAGTTTATTTGGTTAGCACAGTCTTTAATTACATTTCCGCCAGTAGTAAATTGTCTCAATACAAGTCCACATTCCTTAAATGTATGTGAAAATACATCCCACTTGTATAAATAAGCACTTAGTCTGTTTTCAGAGGTCCTGCTGTGACCTCTCATCTGGACAGCCTTCCCTCCCGTCCTTGTATTCCTGTGACTTCTGACCATCTTCCTAGGTGTCACCAGACCATGTGGTCTTAAGTTCTTTATTGTCAGGGTTTCTTTTGTTTGTCCTCAAAGCCCTAGAGGTCCGTTCTTCACCTCAGAGAAGAGCAAAAAAGCAACATGCCATTGAGTTCCTCCCCCTGTTACTTGGTGGATTGCAACAGGAGGTGTAAGTTGCTGCTAGTTAAATCTTACATAATTACAAAAGCTCTTAAGTAGACCTCACTTCGACGACCAGGGAGTGAGTAGGAAAATGTGTCTTGTTCGGCACAGCTCTCCTTTCCTTGGGTCGTTAAAAGAGCAAAAGTTTGTCTTTGGAACAGTTGATGAGAAAGTTCAGGAAAGTATGCTGTGGGCCTTTTGTTCCCTTTGTTGAACGTGCAAGTTATGAACGTCTGTGCTGCGTGTGTGTGTGTGTGTGTGTCCCCACTTTATCCAGTTGTCATTTATTGCCATAGGAGTGCCTTGAGTGGAAAGCTGAATAGTTGGAGCTGAACAATAATAACACTGTACTTGCTCCTGCTTTGAGAACGAACCTGCAGTCCTTTAATGAAAGTGGCTATTAAAAAAAAGTCACTGCTTGGAGCCTCGCTCGAAATTGTGCTTTCGGAGCCCTAAACCCAAAGAGGAGGGCTTGTTAAAATACATGATTTAGCCAGAGGGGGAAATGGTTTGATTGCCAACTGGACCCTCCAGTGTTATTGGATTCTAGCTGGGATTTCAGATGATGCATCTTATCACGTGGACATTTTTGAGCTCTTAACAGGGCTGAGGCGAAAGTCCGAAAGGTAGTTTGTGCTGGTGTGTGACTTCTTCGGTGTTGGCCTGTTAGGAATCTTCTGGAGCTGACTGCAGCAGCTGGGGGTGGGGGGGTGGGGTGGGGGGAGTAATAGTCCTTATGGTTTCCACAGCTGTTCGCCTATATTTTCCAGACCCAAGCTTGAGCCTAGCAGGCTGATTTATGAGTCGCTTTGGATCCGTGTTTTAAAACAGCTACAAGCCTGCCGGCCTTTTTGTTTTTCGGCTTTCCATATTTCTGCTGAGTTAGCAGCTTGGCAGGCCCTGTGGGGTTAAGACGCAGCGCTGTCTTTGCGTTTTTCAAATTTGAGCCGGAAGCCAGATTTCCAAATGTTTAAAAAGAAGAAAACACCAGCTAGCACCAAGTGCTGTAAAATCAATAGTTTTCACATATGCTCATTCACTTGATAAAGCGACTCTGCCATACACAGGGTTTGATTTTTTTTTTTCCCCCAGCCTTTACCCAGTGGCTTTCTGGGTAACTAGTTAACGCCTTGCCCAACCTATGTATTGGCCTCATCACAGCAAATCTTGTAAAAAAAGGTTTCCCCGGGGAAAGATGTTCTTTTATGGAACTTCACATAACAATCAATCTGCCCTCCCATGGAATGGTTTCTGTCCAGGGTTCAAGGAAACACTGGCATTTTATGTCCCGAGTCTCTCAGTGTTCCATCCATAAAAATAATAGAGGGAAGATGTAGGAAAATGTGACATCCTCTGAAAAGAAGGTAATTACTTCTGAAATGTGTATTACTGTAAAAAAAAAAAAATCTAAATTTAGGAAAATTAAAAGTTCCACGGCTTTAAGTATTTAGCAGTAAAAGTCACTTAAGAATTTTTTTTTCTTTTCGTCTCCCACATATAATATGGTTTTAATAGTATACAGATCTCAGGATGGAAGCACTTGCCATAACTGAAATACGTGTGGCTGCCAGCTCCTGCTGGAAGACATGAAACCAGTGTCCCCAGAATGTACACTGGGCTGCAGGCTGTTCCCAGTTTAAAGACCTTTTGTTGGGGGGGCTGGGGAGGGGGAACCTCATCCCATGACTGGCGGGAAACTTTGAGCCCCCCCCCCCCATCTCATTTCTCCCAGGATTCCCTGTGAAGTAATCCTTACAATGAGCTTTTCTTTTCTTTTAATTTAAAAGAAAATCAACTGGATGAAATGTAAATACCAGATTGCCCCCCTCCCCAGGCTTTTCAAACACAGGAAACAATGGTGGGTGGGGGCAGGCTCAGCATTCTTGAGTTAAGTAGGTCCAAATGACTTGTCTGTGGAGTGAGGCTAAAGCCCCAGGTGGAAGACTCCTTTCTGGGTTGTGTTTTCAACCTTGTGGGCAATCTGTGACTGTCTGGGGTGCTAAAGGCACGCAGGTTTTTGTCTGACTGCTAACGTGAGTTGTTGGGCTCTCTGCTTCCTTGATGAACTCCAGATGGACTTGGGCTGGACTGTGAGGGGAAAGTGTCTGGCTCCAGCCAGCGTGGTGAGCGTGCACAGCAGTGGTTGTAATTGCAGGATTTTTATAGTTGAAATGGGAGCCAGATTCCCCCCCACACCACCCCCTCCCCCTTCATGTTATAACTCCACCAGAACAAATCTGCTCATGTCTGTTACTGTCTGGTAGGTCTCTAGGCAAACAGAGCTTGAATAAAATCTTTGCGAGTTCCTTTTTTTATGTTCTTTTAGGGTGAAACACAGAAATCAGGGCTTACTCTCAAAACAAAAAGCACGGAGAATGACAGGCTCCTTAATGTCCAGTTGTTGATTGAGCAAGCAGCAACAGTGTTTCCCTGGGTGTGCGATTGCTATTTTTCTCTAGTTTGTGGGAGGACATTCTGATGGAGGTAGCTTGGTTCATGCTTGTCAGCAGCTAACTTTAGTTATCTAAAACTTGGGTGATTTAAAAGCCTTCATTTTCAACACTGAGGAATTAGCTGAGGATCAGCTTGCCTCTTCCGGAAGGGGAGCTTCCAGCCACACTGGGCTTGAACCTTGTTCCCGGTGACCGTTCCAACCATTTTGTCTTCCTTGTACTACTTTGGAGGCATGTAGATGGGATGTTGAAACATTTGTTGGATTGTGTTTTCCTTTTTTCAAATCGTGATGCTGGGTGGACTTCCTAACCCAGAGCACTGTGTGGCTAGGAGTTGGTTACTTTTAGTACTTTGACGCCTGTGGGAATTGTTAAGTTTTACTGGGCCTTTGAGTAAGAAGCACGTTTCTTTTAGCGACCAAAATGCTTGTACCGCTTGCCCTGTGTTATTAGATGGTTGGTGTGGTTTAAATGGTGTGCTGCATTATTGGATATTGAAATTCAAAGAGTTCTTAGAGGAGAGGGATTCAGGCTGTGGTGTATCCCTTTGAGCATGTACATTCGGGGGCGAGTGTGATTGCGCGCGCACACACACACACATACACACACACACACACACACACACACACACACACACACACACACGAACACACCCTGTGTTAGTCTTCTAGTCCCTTAACTAACACAGAGAAACAAATAGCTAAAATAACTACCCATGGATGCCAACCTCTGTTCTCTTTGACTGACATTGCTACTTAATGTTGTGATAATCAAAATGTCTCTTCGGAGTCCTTGTTTCAGTAACCTGTCTAATTAGCTGCTTTTCATAGTCTATGATGTCATTGTATCAAGTTGAGGGTGAGGAGAGAGATGGGAGGGGGAAGCAAGCTACAGTTCATAAAAGGTCTGTTCACCGTGTGCCAAAGAAACAGCGCTTCAAATGCTTGTGGGCTTCAAGTATTTGAATCGGCCAGCCTCTTAAACTAAATTTGCCCTCAGAGTTTGTCGTTTCGAGTTTGGCATTTGGTTGCCATTTAGTCTGTGGACAGAGTGGTCCGATTATTTCTCTTCTTGCCACTGGTGTTGAGAGAGATAATTCAGAACCCCGCTCTGCCTGGTGCATCATTAAGTGATATTAGTAACTTTTACAAAACTGCTTATAATACCACTTTTTGTTTTCTTCCAGGGACCTCAGTCACAATAGGTTGTCTTCTATCCAGACAAGTTCCCTGAGCCACCTCCAAAACCTTCGAGAAGTGTGAGTCCCAGTCACTTCCTATTTGAGGGTTGCATAAAATGTCCCCCCCCCCCCCCAGACTATTTCACGGGATGAACCTTTGGTTTATAGAGACCTTCCTTCAAACTTTTAAGTGGGTGGGCTTTAAATAATGTACAGTGTTTTCACATCTTTGGATTTCAGATGACCTAATTAGCCCTTTCTGTTCTTTTTGGCATTCTTAGGAAGCTGAATAACAATGAACTGGAGACCATTCCAAACCTGGGACCAGTCTCAGCAAATATTAGACAGCTCTCCTTGTAAGTGAATGTCGGCATCATTCCCATCATTCCCATGTATGTTTGTAAGAGCAGCAGGTACTGTCTGTATCAGTGATTCTCAATCAGTGGACCCCTTCGGGTGTTACATATCAGATATCATGCCTATCAGATGTTTACACTAAGATTCATAACAGTAGCAAAATTACAGCTACGAATTAGCAATGAAATAATTTCATGGTTGGGGGTCACCACAACATGAGGCACTGTATTGCAGCATTAGGAAGGTTGAGAATCACTGATTTATATGAACTAGCACGTACCTCTTAGAAGCAAACTTTGAATATTCTTTCCAGGGCATAATAAAGAAGGCATCTTTAAATTAACTTGTTTCCACTTCTAAATCTCAAGTGTTTGTTTGTTTGTTTGTTTTGGAGCTGGGGGTGGAACCCAGAGCTTCTTGCTTGCTAGGCAACCCATTAAACTACCAAGCCCTCAAGCATCCTTCCAACAACACGATTTACTCCCTGCTGTCTTTGCTAACCTGACTGCCGGGATTCAAAAGAAGTTACTTAGAGCTTTGGTGATGTTCTGTGGACTAGAAATTAAATTCTGACAGTGCCCAGCGGTTGGCAGGCCTGAGAACTGTGGATGCTGCGTTATGTAATATTTGTCGATCATGCTCAGACTTCCTGTGAGGATAATAGGAATTGGTAATATGCCATTGAGGTCTCGTTTTTTTATTTTTCGTTATATGTGTCTGTGGATTTGTGCACATGTGAGTGCAGGTATCCTTGGAGTCCAAAAGGGGGCGCTAGATCTCCTGGATCGGTTATCAGCTGTTGGATGTGTGTGCTGGGAACTGAACTAGGGTCCTCTCCAGAGCAGAGTCTGCTCTTAATCAATGAGTCATCTGGCATCACCTTTTAAGTATGGCGCCTGGCATGGGAATCAGGATTAGAAACCCCAACTGAAAATATCAACATAGGTAGTTAAATCAGTAAGTGAAGTCAAAAACATGAGTTTGTAGTTTTTCAGGTACAATTAAAATTGTGTCAGATTTTCTGTATTTTCAGTACAGATAATATGTTTATACTCACGTACTCAGGTCAGTTTCGGGGACCATCTTGTCTTGGCAGCATTTAAAAGTAGCATTTTGTATGTTCCCGGTTTAATTTCGAAAATTAAGCAATTTCCTGTCCTGATCTTAAGTAATTAAAAATTTACTTGTCTCCAAAGTTAAAACATGTTCTTCAAACAGCTGGATTAAAAGCCACCATTGTTCCTTTTTTTTTTTTTTTTCCTAGTAAAGGTGTTGGGAAGGTGGAAGTTATATAGTAAATTTCAGGCGAGCTGGTCAATTAATTAAAGTGATCACTCTCCAATTGCTTACATCTGGTGATTTATAGTGGTTTGTTTTTCCTGAAGGCCCAGGTCAGCCAAGTCACCCCGCAGCCTCCGAGTCTGCTTGTCTCCTGTTTGAATAAGAACTGAGTGGCATTTGATACTCATGTGGTTTTCCCAAAGATCAGAACCAGAGAGTAACGAAAGGAAAGACACTTGGTATTTGTCAAATAAACACTGAATTAAAAAAAAAAAAAAGTTTTCATATTAGTATTAATACCCATTTTCTTCATTTTTTATTGGTGTCCGAGTGGAAGGCATCTTACGGCCTCGGGAGTTATTTTTGTCCGGCCAAGGGGGCCTGTTAATGTTTCTCTTTACCCTGTTGTCTTTGTCCTGTGTTTCAGCAGACTCTGTGAACATGCTTAAGAGCCTCCTGGCACTGTGGTGGCTGAGGGTCTGCGGTGTCTTGCTCTGGGTAGGGTGGTGTAACAGCCTCTAGTTTGGCGTGTCGTTGAGTCGAAAGTCTGAGAACGTGCAAGGAAGTTATGAATTTCTCTTGGAACTGAATAACTACCACCCTGCCTTTGAATGCCATCACTTATAGCTAGAAAGCCAGAGGCTGGAATGATGGGGGGGGGGGAGCGCGAGGTGGGGGGGAGTTAGGAATGGTCCACATGCTGTTTCTGCGTGTGCTTAGCTTTAGTGAGGCTGTGTGTCAAATTAGCCTCCAAAATTTCACTTCCTTTCCCTTTCATCGGTCAGAGCACATCTGGGCAGTCTTTTTTGTTCCTCTCACATAATGCGAGGCCCAATTATTGCTTAGCTTAGGAAGCCCCTGTGGGGGGTGATTTATGTGAAGAGTCTGCTCATGCAGTATGGAGAATGAAAAATAGTTTTTTTGTTTTGTTTTGTTTTTTTAATGCCCGTGAAAGGTCTTGAAAACCTTACCTCTCTGGTGGTTTCTTACTACAAATATTTTATTTTCTCCTGAAGGCTCTCCTGGATATTATAATATATAGTTATTATTTCTAAAACATCAGTATCTTCTGTATCCTGTTGTATAGACGGAATATTTATTTTCCTTCATAGAGAGGCCCTGGGAAGTAACCTCAACTATCATTACTTTTAAATACATTTCTGAAATTGCAAAAAAAAAAAAAAGGTATTAAACTTCATGACATGACTCAGATTCCATACTTGCCTTAGCACTATATTCAAATTGCATTTTTCAAAGTAGTTTCTAAAAACATTTGACCTTTGTTATCAGGGGTTTTTTTTAGCTTGTTTTTCTACATTTTTTTTTTTGGAAGAAAATATTTTTCTGGGCTGTTTATATGTTATAATAAGGAAGAATTAGTTGGAGTTTTAAACATTTTATATATATATATATATATATCTCACAATCTTTATATAAAATATTTGTGGTATGTATCTTCTGTGTATATTATACATCTTAAGGATAAAGGTTTAATACTCCAGCTTCATGCTGTTGTTTCTCTGTGCCACGGGACCCTCCCAGTTGGAGTAGCTGGCTTCAGGGACGACTAGCTGGTAAAATATTTGTCTCTGCCTGTAATTGTAGGAGACAGGAGCTAATGTGGGGTCAGGTGGCATCATCCCATGTCCAAAGACAAGATAGACGGTTCTGAAGCCTGGTAAAATATGAGGGACTTGGGATGCTGGCTGGAAAGTCAGCGGCCAGCCTCTGACAAAGCTTATCTCTGACATGATAACGGATCTTTTACGATACAAAAGACCTGAATAGAAGGCTGAGAACTCACTGATGTGCTGGGGTAAGGCATGGGCTGTGTGTGTGTGTGTGTCTGTGTCTTTTATTGATTGATTTTCTTTTCTCTCTCTCAAATCATTGCAAAGCTGTGGTAAGATAGGGTTTGTTTGTTTGGTTTTTGTTTTGTTTTTTAGAAATGGAAAAATCCTCGAGATGAGTATATCTCAAAGTAAAACTGTTGACCACATACTTTTATGTGGTATGGCGTGACTTATTGAGGTTCCAAGCACTTTTTTTGTTTGTTTGTTTTTTTGGCTTATCGAGACAGGGTTTCTCTGTGTAGCTTTGGTGCCTGTCCTGGAACTCGCTCTGTAGACCAGACTGGCACTGAACTCAGGAGATCCGCCTGGCTCTGCCTCCCGAGTGCTGGGATTAAAGGCGTGCCCCGCCACACCCGGCCCAAGCACTTTTGAAACATGTAACATGAGTTGGGGTGGGGGGGAGGTTCATTTAGGCTCTGTCTTGACGATGATGGTTTAACTAGTACTGGCTGACCTGTGGACATTTGCCAAGTGTCCTAGAGATAAGAAGCGTTAAATCAGCGGCTGTCAGCAGTGCTTGTGGCGTTAAAAATGGACATTCTCTGACCCCACCCCTAGAGTGTCCCAGTTGGTGGGTTTGGGCAGGGCCAGGGACATCTGTTGGGACACATCCGTCCTCTGGAGTTCTGATCAGCTCTGACGTAAACATTTCTGGAAATATCAGTTAGGTCAGTATCACCATCAAGATGCCATGGTCATCTTTTTACAAGTGTGCAGGTGTGTGTGTGTGCCCACGTGGAAGCCAGAGGGCAATGTTGGGTGTCTTCCTCAAACTCCACCTTCTTCATCATCATCATCATCACCATCATCACCATCATCATCATCATCATCATCTGAGATGGGTGGGGTCTGTCAGTGAGCCTAGAGTTCACTGATTTCGCTAGACTGGCTGACCAGCAAGCCTCAGGATCCTCCTGTCCAGCACTGTATGGACTGAGCCATCCTCCCCAGCCATGTTCTTCCAAGTACTGGTTAAAGTCAAAGCCCGGGCTTCAGTAAGAAGCCATTAAAGAGATTTGTAACAGTGTGAGGATCAAATGTAATGCCTGGAAACATCAGTCTAGCTTCAGTGGAGAAAGCAGCTTGGAGGTGTCAGACAACTACCCCTTCAGCAGAACGGAAGCGTGGTGACTGCCCTCATCTACGGAGGGGTCATGCCAATAGAAAGGTCATTGAAAGTAAAGTTCAAGGGTGGGCGTGTGGGGCAGCAGTAGAGTGCAAGACCTTGCACCTTCAGCCTCACTGAGGAGAAGCAGCAAAGCCTCTCTATCTAGGGACGTGGGATTCATGACCAGCCCCGCCCACAGTGGGTCTTTCTGTGTGTGTGCTCTCTCCTTTAAAACGAGAATAATAACAGTACCTGTCTTCCCAGAGTCATTGTGAGGATTTGTGGAGAGAAGGCAGGAAAAGCCATCTGGTACGCACAAGTGAGGAGTGATGGGGAGGGAGGTGATTCATTCACCTAGAGCACAGCAGTGAATATATGTTATATGCCAGGATCTGTTTCAAGCAAAGAGCTCACAATCTGCCTCTTACGGTGGAACTTCATTCTAACGGGAAGGGAGAGGAAAAACGGATGGGTACGCCAACTTCAAAGGAAAAGGTGGCTTTGGCTCCCGGATGAAGGTGTGGTTAGTGAGCCCTGACGGCTGTCCTTTGATGTGCTCAGGAAAGGCCGATGTTGACAGAGCCCTACTATGTGTCAGGTTACAGTTCTGAGGACAGAGGTCAGCAATGAACAATACTGACGAAAATCCTTGCGTTCATAGCAAGAATGTCTCACCTTCTCATGGAAGTGGGAAAAAAAAAATCAAATAAGAGTTGTCTACAGAGTGGGGTAGATTTTGGAGAGAAAAAAAAAAAAAAAAAAAGCAGGGAAGAAAGTCTGAGCAATGGGCATGGCCGAAGAAGACCGGACAGTTTAAAAGGGAAGGCCTTCGAGATGGCTCAGTGGTACTTTCTGCCAAGCCTGAGGACTTGAGTTCATTTCCCACAACCCATATGGTAGGAGAGAACCAACTCCCACCAACTGTCCTATGAGTTCACGAGTGCACTGTGGCTCATGCATCCCCCACCACCATAAATAAGTAAAAATGTAAAAAAAAAAAAAATGTAATAAAAGAAAAGGGGATGCAGAGAGAAAAAGATTCACTGAGAAGGTGAGATTTCAGCAATGGCCTCACAGTATATGTTGGAGGCTGGGGCTCAGCTCTAAGTCTGCCCTGCCTTACCCACCTTGCCTTGTATATAATAATGTATAGTTGGTGTTTAATTAACATGCGGATTAGAGAATATTTATAGAAAGCCCATGTGCACTTAGCATAATTCAGACAGATCTTGTATACACAGAGTCCAAACCTGTGGCTAAATATTTACAGTGTTCAACTCTGCAAACTTGGTAGAGTAATAATAATAATAATAATAATAATAATAATAATAATATTAAATTATACCAACCGCAGTAACACTAGCTAAAAAGACCAAATTAAAAAGAATAAGAGAGGCAATTGAAGGAGCTCCGAATTCATTAGATGACTCTGCAGTGACAGCCTGTCCCACTGAGTAGCAAGTGGGACTCCATGGCCCCCTTTTCTTTTGTCTCTGTAAGTCACGCAGCGCGGTGTTCAGAAACCCCCAGGTTTTCATGATGACCATGCCTTTCGCTTTGTGAGCTACGTTGTCAAGTCCTGAATGGGAATCCACAGCAGAGACACAACACACACACATACACCGTACATATACCTACAGCCACACAATGCACATACATACATGTCCATACACCTACAGTCACACAATGCACACACATACATGTCCATACACCTGCAGCCACACAATGCACACACATACATGTCCGTACACCTGCAGCCACATAATGCACACACATATACGTCCATACACCTACAGCCACACAATGTACACATATACATGTCCATACACCTACAGCCACACAATGCACACACATACACGTCCATACACCTACAGCCACACAATGCACACACATACGCGTCCATACACCTACAGCCACGCAATGCACACACATACACATCCCACAAGACTGAGCTGCCTCCCTCAGAAGAAAACTAGCCCTATTGGATTCCTGGGGTGAGGGAGGGAGACGCCGTACAAAGTCCTCGGCTGTGTTTGAGGACTGCTGGTGACAGGTGTCTGTCCCCACTGCTGACCTCCGAACCTCCTGTGGATAACACGTGGTTCTGTCCCATCTCTTGTCCCGTTGTACCTGAGACGTGTTGGAGGCACAGAAAAGTGTGAGACTCACACCCTTCCCTTGGGGTGGGGTCTGGAGCTGTCAAGACACTACAACAAAAAATAGCACTGTGTGGCGGGGAGTGTTAGCCCTTGATGTGTGTGTATATTTGGGGGGTGGGCACAGGATCTTCAGGTTCTGTAGAGTGCTTGGAAGGGTGGTGGTGGCTAGCCAGTCTTTCTCGTCCTGTAGCAGAATGCTTGGGAAGACAAAGAAGGAAAGGCCACCTTTAATTCAGATTTTAGGGTTTGAGTCCATCCTGTCAGGAGGGCCTGGTGGAGCAGAGCAGGGGATATTTTAGTAGCCAGGAAGCAGAGAAACAAGGCCTCCGCGCTAGAGGGTTTTCTCTGTTTCCGTTTTATTCCGTGTGGGCCCCAGCCTATGGGATGACGCTGCCTGCGTTTATGCCCAGGTTTTCCTCCATAGTTAGCCTTGTCTGGAGATGTCCTCTCAGGGGCAGCCGGAAGTGCTCCTCATTAACCTCCTGGATGTTTCTCAGCCCAGTCAAGTTGACTAATGAGACTGGCCATCCAGCACAGAGATTTTTCTTTGATTTCCATTTTGAAACTCTTACAGGTACAGGGTGTGTGGCCTCCAGGGGCATTTGTCACGTCTCACACCACAGGTAGGGACTCATGCCTTCCTGAGGTCTCAGTCGTTACAGCAGCAGCAGCCCAGGGCAGTTCCATTCATGTGGAAAGCGTTCATGAAGACTCTGAGTGGGTGAGAGACACACAGAACCCTCTAAAATAGGGGAGACTAGGACTGGAGTTGGGGCACAGGTTTGTGTCTGGCTCAGTATCATGGCCTGCCTGACCTGAGGCAGACGTAATGAATTCTTCTTTGTTTATCTGTACAAACAGTCAACAGGAGATGTCTGCCCATCTACCTCCCCTGTTCCGGCGGAGGATCAAGTGGCGTTCCATACTTGAAAGGGCTCCGAGGGGCTCCAGCAGCCACAGCTGCAGCGGTCACAGCAGGCTGTGGACTTAGCTCATGAACATGAGGGTCACAGGAGACAGGTGAAATTTAAAAATTATCTTGGCAGCAGTAGATGAGGGAGAGAGTAGTGAGCACTTTATATTTAGAGTAAATTAACAGTAAAACCCGAACTTCCTCTCAGTGGTCAAAAAAAAAAGTGGGGGGCAGCACAACATGATAATAGTAAATAACTCAACATTCATTGTAGACGTATTTCTAAGCGGTCTTATTAAATAAGAAACAGAGAGCCAAATACGGAGTTAAAAGCCCAAGAGATCAGAACGAAGAGCCAGGACTACCTTTAGCTTACCACTCGCTGCCATCCTTCCCCTAAGAAAAAGACCTTCCTGTGTGACCTTTGTATTGCCTTTCTGTTCTGCCTTCTCATTGGCTCTAAACCCAACCACATGACTTCCTCGTCACTGCCTGTCTATACAGACCTCCAGGTCTCTATGGTTGGTACTGGGATTAAAGATTTGGGTCCCCAGGCTTGGCTGTGTCCTTGACCACACAGAGACTCTGCCTGCCATGTGATCTGATTAAGGGCATGTGCTGCCACCGCCTGACTTCTGTTAAATGGCTCGCTTTTACCTCTGATCTCCAGGCAACTTTATTCATTAAGATACAAATAAAATTGCATTTCAGCACAAATAAAATATCACCGTAATTTATAGCCTAACTGTTGTGTTTATGGGTGAATTTGGAGCCTAATAACAAGGTTGGTCATTTGCTAAGTGACAGAGAGCAAAGCAAAAGAGGACTTGGTGTGTGTCGTGCTGTGTAGTGGCTCCAACAGTGAGAAGGGGAGCTGGTGTGGACTTCTAAAGAGAGGTGATGCACAGGGGGTTGTGGGTACCCCGGGCTTTGAGGTGCAGCCGTTGCTACCTGGGTAGAACATTGATGTCGGGAAGAAAATGTTGACAGGTTGGTAGGATGAGCTCATGGAGGTTCTTCCTTATTGGCTGGTTTAGAAGGAGTCATGGACGAAATCTCTCTCTCTCTCTCTCTCTCTCTCTCTCTCTCTCTCTCTCTCTTTTAGATAGTCAACATACTGTTCCTTTTCAAAATCCAGGGTCCTTTGTGGCTTTGAGAATCAACAGTTGTGACATGCCTGTCACCCACAGGTCCGACGGTTGTTCTGAATTCAGAGCCCTGGAGTGTGTTAGAGCCACATAAGGAGGTTGTTCATCTCTGGGAGTGACACAAGCATTGACTTTTGGTTCATGCACGGACGGGGTGGAGCAGAACAGCTGAAGAGAAAGGAGAGTGTAGTGCATTACCCCGCACACTTAACCGTGGTGTTTCAACTCAGTGTTTAGGCTGGTTGATGGTTTAAGAGTGTGCTCGTACAGTGGTCCTGCTTCCTGCTTTCAATGTGTATAGTAAGTTACATGGGACAGCACCTAATTGTAAAATAGGCTTCCATTAGATGGTTTTGCCTATCTATAGGTAAATATATGTCTGAGCATGTTTGCGATAGGTTGAGCCTAAGCTTGGATGACCAGCAGGTGAGGTTTGCTGTTAAACACATTTTTAACTTATAATATTTCCACATATGATGTATTTTCTGGGATGTCATCCTATCATAAATTTGGAGAAATATATATACATATTCGTTACTTATATAGTGAATACAACCCATATTAATTATACAGTTCTCATGCTTTCCAAAAATCAGACTCTTGGATTAGTTTGGACTTCACTTAAGGTACTGTTGCTTGGTTGTGCAATGCTGAGTTTATCTGAAGAATTCACCAAGCTTAATTCATACCTTTTAAGTCTCGCACTAGTGATTTGAGTAGGTTCCGTAGCTCAGAAATCAAGCTGCATATGGAAAGACAAGCATTACAAACATTTCGAGTAGTGACGTGTCCGCATCATTTTATAACTTGGAGTTGTAAAAGCACAAATAGTTGTTTGAACCAAAACCCTCCCAAGTCAGTATTTGGAAAGAGGTCACCAGTTTGTCATATTAATTAAGAAAGCTGAGGATCAGATTTTAGCCAAAAGTAAAACAGAGGTTTCTAAGGGGAATCAACAGGCTTTGCTTTGATTAAGTGGGCCCAGACCATACCCAGCGCTTGCCCACATCTGGTTGTAGAGGAGCTGATGGAATTTGACCAGCTTCACTGCGAAATTCTTCCCCTGAGTGCATGCTGTCCTGAGGGTGGATGGATGGACTAGTGTCTTCTTCCTTCATGCAAAGAGTCGTGCTGCAGAGGCCCCTACCCTTCTCCCGTGTATGCAAACCAGATACTGTTGTGTTCATGGAGCGAAAGTCCCACAAAACAAACACACGAGCATCTTAATCCCGTACGTGGTATTCCTTTATTGGACCTTACAGTGTTTATATAGATATAGCTCATACAAAAAAGAATTTGCTGTGCACAGAGCTGTATCTGTGCCCCATTGTGAGTTTCCCGTCGCATTTGCTCATTATACTAGCCTGTCCTACCAAAATACAGACTTTTGGGGTTTTCCGTTCTCTGTCTAGAATGAATGCCTGGATTTGAAATACGTATTTGTCGTTGTTGCGGGGCCTTTGAGAGCTCTCAGTGTCCTTACATGGCTCTGTTAGGTCAAATCTTGGTCAAGATGTACAGTGCCCTGCAACTCCTCTTCAAACTGGAGTCACTCCTTGGGTCCAGGGATGGGCCCTGGTGTTCGCCGTCCCAGGTGTCTTGACATTTGCTTTGCCCGTACAGCACGGTCACCTCGCTCTCCACTCTTCCTGTGCCTCAGCTTCGGCTCCACCTTTGTGGGATCTTGTTTGTTTGATCAGTTGGTTGGTTTTGGTTTTGTTGTTGGTGGTTGTTTTTTAGGTAGGATCTCCCTACAGTCTTGGCTGGCCTGGAATTGGATATGTAGACCAGACTAGCTGAGAACTCATAGAGACCTCTGAGCTTCCGGAGTGAGTGGTGGGACCAAGGCCTGTGCCACCGTGCCCAGCCACTTTTACGTTTGTAAGTGTGTCTGTGAACCTACTTCTTCCAGTTGTGTTCATGATTTTAAAGTTTCTGTTTTTCTCCTCCAAATGGAACCTCCCCAAACGGAGGATATCATTTCTATTTTTATCCCCCCATGAGGACATGGCTTGCGTGATGGTGTTTGGTACATGGAAAGTACTCAGTACACATTTGTTGGATGGATAGAGGCATGAATGGATGGCTTGCTCCTAGTTAATCACACAGTTAGCTTTTCTGTTTCTCCATCTGCTACAACTTGTTTTTACTTATTAAACTTGATCCCACCCCACCCCCTGGGAAAAAAAAAAAAAACAAAAAACAAGAGTTGTAGATTTGACAGAAGGGACCTGTTGGGCAATCTTTCCGCGGTGGTCCTTCTAGAAGCCCCTAAAATTGACCTCCCCTCCCTTGAGCTTGTCCTACCAGAATGCTTGCCGCAGCAGAACATCTGTGCTGTCAGAGCCTCGCCGTTCCTCCCCACTGGGGGTTAGCCATTTCAAGTGCAGCTTTGCGGCACTGGGGACAACTTCTACCAGGAAGCATCTCTGTGCCAAGTGAGGCTCGTTCTGCCAAGACAGGCAAAACAGAGTTCTAGCCAGCTAGCTTTCCGTGATTGGGGTGGCAAGATTCAACACGCACCTCTCTTCTTGTCTGGTTGCTTTCTGCCTCTTCCTTTGCTTCCTTAAGTTTCTCTGATGGCTCCCTAAGGCCAGAGGTTGAGGACTCTTGTTTGTTGAAGAGTGAAAGAGTGTTGGAGCCAACAGACCTCTTCTCTCTTTGGATGGAAGTTGCTTAAGCAGTAAATTCAAAACATGAAAGGGAAGGCGATCATAAACACAAACACCTCCTTTCTGTCGCCTAATACCACCTGCCCGGCTGTCTCATCCCCTTGTTCTGTCGCTGCAGCCAGAAGATAGAGCAGTCTGGCAGTCTCTAGAGCGAGGTTGAAGACAAAAGGAAATTGAAGGGAATAGTCACACTTCAGGTGCTTTAGAGCGTAGGGTAAATTTGGTATTTATTTGGGAACTGTCCATTTTATTATGTATGGGCAATTTAAAATTTTCATAGCAGAGAAATGTAGCATGCAGTAGTCAAAGTGAATGCACACGTATACATATAAACAAACGTGTATATGTGTGTATGTCTGTCTATTGGGGGGGGTGCTTTTGAATTTGGTCAGTTTTCTTTGTAATCCCACACATGACATTGGTCTAGACTAGATGGCAGAATTCTTCCAGTGAAAAAATGCTTCAGATTTGGGCACACATTCAGCTCATTGAATGGGTGTCTTTGTTCTTACCCACCACACCATGTAATTATCAAAGAGAATTATTTGCAAAGAATTAGAAACAGTTTGATACGTTATGTAACTGTTGGGACCCATTTTTTGTTTAGTATAAACGCCTGTGCACAATTTTGGGATTGGGAGAGGCATTTCCCTCTGTGGAAGGAAAGAATCCTTGAAAGAGAGATCCTTGGCCCTCTGCACGGAGCACATCCGGTGCAGGAGGTCATTCTGGTGAGCGCCCTTCCCAGAGAAACCTGCTCCGTGGTTGTGCTTGCTAGAACTTACCTCTCTGTGGTGGGGAAGAAACTTCCAGTTTGGGCATTACATGCTTTAAAACATACGTCTTTTAAAATAAAGTTGTTGTCCGCCATTTGCCATTTGCCATTTTGGTGTTGTTTGGTGGGACAGGATAGGTCTCCCTCTGCAGCCCTAGCGAGCGCTCTCTCAGTTCTGCCGCCTCAGCTTCTCTGAGCTTCTCTGTGCTGGACTCCAGGCATGCCCCAGCATCCACAACCCCTTCCATCTCTAGGCTTAAATTCTATTGCCTCCCTTCTTGCAGGCTTGACCAGTCCTGCTCAGTGACTCCTCTGAGATAAGAATCCCAAGCTCCGTGCCAGTGTGCACACAGAATAGGGGTGTGGTACACCTACCTGTGGGATCACAACCACCACATACTCTGTTCTACCTCAGAGGGACCAGAGAGGCCAAGGTTCCCCGCCGTGTCCCCTGCCTGTTGCTCTGTGAGCCAAATCAAACAGAATCAATTTAGCCTGGTGTATACACGCACAGCTAATCCTTCTACGCTATCTGGTTATTTGCTTGTGGTTTTGAGCAGCCATACTCCCTTGTTTTTATTATTAAGTGACAGTTTCTTGTTTAGGCCAATGAAACAGTTTGTTCATATGGAAGAAGTGAGTTAACGGTAAATACTTTGCTTACTTTTTAAGGAAAATGTGGTGTTACTGATTGAATTACTGCGGAAGACCTGTGTTGAGCGTGTTACACTGGGCACATTCATTCCGCTCTGTTCTCTCCTAACCACCTTAAAGTGAAAGGACTGAAACAAAGAAAAAGGAAACACCCAAAGTAAATACCAACAAGAACAAAGACAAGATCACAGGCCAAATGAAAACGTCATAAAAAGTTTGCAGGCTGATGGATAAATTATAAACTTAGGTAGGGGGAAAGTTGAGGATATCCCTGAAAGTGAAAACTCGTGTGTGTGTGTGTGTGTGTGTGTGTGTGTGTGTGTGTATGTTTGCATGTGTGTATGAGTACATGTGTGTGTGTTCCTATGTGTGCTTATGTTTGTTCCTATGTGTGCATGTGTGTGTGTGCATGTGTTACTATGTGTGCTTATGTGTGTATGTGTGTGAGAATGTGAGTGTATGTGCATGTGTGTATGAGTGTGTGTGTGAGAGTGTGCGCATGTGTGTGTATACATATGTGCATATGCTGCTGATCCTTAGGATAGTTCAGGAATTCAAAACTTGTAAAGGTGGAGGTACCCTATAGGACTGGAAAGAAAAAATAAATAAAGACTTAGCTAAAACTTGTTTCTAAGAAGTAGTGTGACCTCCATGTTCTCATTCCAGACTCACAGCCCAGTGACTGCCTTGCATCTGACTCAGGAGATTGGAAGTTTATTTCTAGGATAACTTGAGCAGAAAGTTTTTGGAGTTTGGGTGGGATAGAGGGCGTTGCCTCTGAGTCGGGGAAACCGAGTCAAACGTGGATGCTGAGGTTACATCCTCTCATCTTGTTTCCATTACGTGTCTCAGGTGGTAACAGCCATGCTTACACCTGTAGACTAGAGACGGAGGGTTTGCAAGAACAAACAGCATCCCAGCAGAAAACAGCTCCCCTCTGTCACCTGTGTGGTTGCTTATCGGTCAACAGCCCTGTCACCTGAAGTCCTTAGGAAGCTCGTGTTCCCTTGGTTTCTTTAAGTTTCCTTCTTCTTCCATGTGCTCCTGGATGCTCTCACTATCAGTCAGAGAGAGGATGACCTTGAACTTCTGACCCTCCTGTTTGCATCTTCTGAGAACTGGGATTTAAGTCATGTACCACCGCGCTTGATGTATGTGATGAGACCAAATCCAGAGCCGTGTGTTTGCAGGACACGAATTCTACCCCCTTAGCGACAGCTACATCCCTACCTCCTTCTGATTGTTTTGTTGTTGTTTGTTTTTTTTGTTGTTGTTGGTTTTTTTTTTTTTTTTTTTTTTTTGAGATCAGGTCTTGCCTCGTAGGTCAGAATGGTTTTTGAATTCAATATCTTCCTGCCTCAGCCTCCTGAATGCTAGAATTACATGTATTTGCTGCCCTGCCTAGTTTTAGTTTTAGTAAGTTTTTTTTTTTTTTAAAGAACTTACTTAGAAAATATGAATGGATATCTAATGCTTTCGAAAGTCAGAGTCTGAACCAATGGGGAAAAAAAAGGATTTGGAGGCATTAGATGGAGACACAAATCTGGTCTTTGGGGCAGAAGGAGGAATAGCGAAAAAGCCAGAAAAACAGAAGAGCCCCGTGAAAAGCGTACAAGCAGGGAACAGTCTGGAAGTTGAAAGTGCAAATGTTCACCAGATTGTAAAATTGAAGCGAAGAATGCAGAAGTGATAGTCCTTTCAACACAGAAATAAAAGTGCTAGGAGAAAGTTGAAAAACTCTACCAGAAAGAACCAGAGGACGAAGAGATGGGGACTCAGAGAGGAGAGAGGAGGAGTGGGGATGTCGCTGAGGAATCGGCTCCTGTGAGTTGAATTCCACCAAAAAGACACAGGTAGATGTTGGAGGGGAGAGATTACCAAGACATGGGGGGGGGGGGGGGGGACGGACAATCTGAGAACTGAGACGCCACATTTTCTCTCCTGAAAAGGCCAACTGTGTGCCAGCGGAAGGCTTCCAGTCAGTACATTACTGTGAAAGTTCAGGCTGTTGGGACTGCAAGAAGCTCTGAGAAAAGGGAAACTTGAATGCAGGCAGTGAGTGATCTTGCCACCGTACTCCTAACAGCAGGGCATTCCTGAGAGCTTGGTAGGAACACAGACTCCAGGCAGGTCTCCCTTCCTCTGCACACACACTGAACAGAAGACCCCCCCCCCCCCCCAGTGGTGCGGTGCTCTCCAAGCCTACCTCCAGAATGCTCTCCTTGTTGGCCCAAGTTTGAGCAATGCTGGGGTGAAGGATCACAACAGTGCCTGGCTTCTCAAACTTCGTCTGTGAGCACCAAGCCTCCCCAGTCTGAAAAGACAACCGCTCCTTGCCTGAACACGGTGCACACCCAACCTGTCAGACTCACAAAAAACATTCCCAAACAGAGAAGCTAATGGGAGATGAGGTCCAGGAAAAGGAGAGCATAAACTGAGAGCAATAAGGATCAAGGGTACAGGGACAAACTGTCAAAGAAGTCTCTCAGCGGGAGGCAACTCTCTAGGGGTTCTGCAGTTCTTCCCTGAAGCCTCCGTAGCAAAGCCGTTATTGGTGGTACCCCATCATCCAACTCTTGACTTCCAGCTCATGATGGCCGGGCGAGACCTTTCTATTCCATTTCTGTCTGGCTGGATTCACCAAGTGGAGCAATGCCAAGACATTGAACCAGGAAGAGAGTGAAGCCCTCTTGGGCACGGCAGTTTGAATTATTGTATGATAATACAATTACTTGGAGCAAGTTGATCCCTGTAAGGAGGCATCTCTGTGTCTGCTTTCCTGCCCTCCTGGGCAGCTGTTGCCAGGAGGGAGGTATACCATTTTCTGGTATATCCAAGCGTCTGGGATCACCATTCCCATGAATGCCTACCGCACACTTGTGGAGGTCAGAGGACTAGAGATAGATCGACCATGTGGGTTCTGGGGTTCAAAGTCAGGTTGTTAGACCAGGCAGCAAGTGTTTTTTTTTTTACCTGCTGAGTCACCTCTCCAACCCCAGAATTTTAAAATTTTATTGCCAAAGCAGAGTTAGCTTTTATTGTACATAATAATTTCCCATTAAAATCAATTCTCAGTACCTTCCTGCTTTATCGCCCTCTTTGAGAATTTGTTGTCAGTTCCTGTTTACATAGAGGACCAACTTGAACTTATATACCTGGGATCAAGGAAGAAGGGTTGTGTTGTATGTGGTGTGAATGGGCTTTTGACCCTGGTTCCGTTCTTCATTTTAACACGGGTTATAACTGGCAGACATACAGAGCCCTGGTTATTGTCGGACCGCCGTTAAAACACTGTGATGTAGCCATCTTTATCCTGCTTGTGATCGGAAAGATAATTATACTTCGTGTTGACCTGGCATTTAGCTGAAAAGAACTGACACTCTCCTCCTCACGTGGCTCCCTTGTCTCTGTTCAGAAGTTTCCATGGTTGGCTCTCTCACTCGATGGCACCGTGCTAGTGGGCCAGTCTAAACATGTGAGTTCTCTTAATGAAACTTCCTCATTATCTTGTTCACAGAGGTGAGCAAAGGCTGTTTATTTTTATCTGTATGGGAGAGGTCTTTCGCCTGCCAAATCTTTCTTTCAAATGAAGTCTGATGTTAAGGGGAGTGAGTTGTTTCAGCCAAAGTAGTTTTCAAGATGGCTCAAGGAAACTTTTTTTTTGATGTGTGTGTGTGTGTGTGTGTGTGTGTGTGTGTGTGTGTGTGGTGTGTGCGTGCCAAATGTTGGAAATAAATGCCCTTTCATGTGTTTGTACCATGCTGTGTTTTCATTAATAGTCTGTGATTTCTTTATATATGGCGTTAAGCTGGTTGCTTGTAAGTTTATATCGAGATCAGTGTTTCCCTATGGCCAAGCCATACAGAACCTGTCAATAATACGCTTGCAGAGTAGGGTTTGCATGGGATGGCCACGGAGTCAGCTGTTGTTGGTGATACAGAAGAATAGAACTGGAGGGCTATAAGTGGGGTGAAACATTCCAAACAGAGAGGGAACTACAGGATCTAAAACATGGTCTCCCAGCCTCTCAAAAGGAGAGTGCCTCCTCCACATGGCATCCTTAAGTAGCCAGAGTTGCATGCCCTTACACATCACGCCTGCAAGGCCTTGAGCTGCCTTTTATCTGGCGCAATAGGTGGGACACAGTTGAAACTATTGGCAGATGTTTCTTACTCATTAAGGAGCGAGAGCTTGATTGGTTCAGGAATTCCAGTGTGAAAAAACCTGCTATTCCTGCTCCTCCAACAGAGACTCTTCCACTCTGAAAGTCCCTTTCCTCACCTAGGAAGTAAATTATCACCATTTAAATCCACTTAACAGTGCAGGAGAGCTTTCGAGAAGCTTGTACTTTCTGGAGATCACAGGGAGTCGAAAGTAGGCAGGCTCACCACCTCAAGTGGCCGTTCTAGCCTCACCAGCCTTCTTGGTCTTGTCTTCTGCTCTGAGTGATTCCGCCATGTTTACATTCACAGCAGGTGTTCCCGGTGTCAGATCAAAGGAGCCACATTCCTGATACGTGGAGAGAGTGTAGTCAACCATTTTCTTGGAAGCTCCAGACACATGGAAAGTGCTGGTATTGGTTGTTTCCATCTGTCACACTTCGGAACTGCCAAGCAAGAGGGAGTCCCGCGTCTTAGAAAGTACCTCACGTCCAACACAAAACACGGAAGTAACAGAGTGAAGGGAAACTCCTCTAGAGTTGAACTTGGTCCCAAGTCAGAGCTGTAGAGCAGGGGACCTGGGCCTGTGTGCAGGGGAGGACGAAGCCTTGGCTGTGCTCTGGAAGCGAGAAGAACCATGGTGCGTGACCCCCAAACATAACGTCTAAACAGGTCATTGCCATGACACCAGAATACAGCCCTCGGTCCTCGTTGTTGATTTAGAAGCCTCACACAGGATGCCCTGCGTCTGTTCTTGGCTGCCTTTTAGGTAGTCGTTACCCACGCCTGCCAGAGAATCCGTCCCTTCACTAAGAAACCTCTGGCCTCTCCCCACCAGCGATCCTGATAGGAAAGCCATGGCCTAACTTGGTTCCCAGGGTCCGACTTCACCTACTGACATCTCAGCGACCTTACTCATTATTTGTCTTAAGATGTATTATTTTTATTTATGTGGATGTGCATATATTTGTCAGCGTGTGTGCAGGTGCCCTCGGAGGCCAGGATACGATGTTGGATCCATGGACCTCCAGTTACAGGTGATTGTGAACCACCTGATGTGGGTGCTTGGCTCTGAACTCAGGTCCTCCGGAAGAACAGCAAATGCTCTTCACCTGGAAATCATCTCTTTGGGCCCTAGCTTCCTCACTCTTGACCTTCAACCTTTCTATCTAGAGGTGTGAACGCTACGTCCCGGCCAGCCAAGCCCACTTCCATTTCCTTGAGACCTCTGCTAGTGACCTCTGTCTGTCTGTCTGTTTGTCTGTCTGTCGTTTTTCCCCACTATACCTGAGGCTTGAGGGAAGGCAAGGGCATCTTGATCTTGCTCATGGTTAGGTCTCCCTCCGGCACTCTTAGAGTAATATCATCAGAGAAAAAATGGTAAGGCCATATTTGCCTCTACGTTTTTACGGTATTTGGCGAAGTTGCCTGGAAGATGGCATTGGTAACAGAATGAAGCCATTATTTTTGGACCTTGGAAGCCAAGGTTGACATACCTGGGGCTACTGTTTTTCCTGTGGCTGCTTCAGAAGCTAAGAAGGAAGCAACTGTCTTATGCTCCCCACCAGCCATGCCCCAAAGGTCTGTTTGTCTTGAAGGGACTAATTATAAGTCACCTCAGCAGTGATTTTGACCATGGGACTCTCTGTACCATCAACAAACACAAGACCAAATATTCCTCCTCTCCAGTGAGTTTGTGCAGGGCTTAAACACCCTCCAGGCCTTGTTATTTGGGACGATGGAAAGATGCCACGTTCATGTAACTTCAGCAATGGATAAGGACTTTGTTTTTAATCAAGAACTGCACACATTTTGCCCCGGTAGGAATTGGCTGTGGTGCTTTTGAATGTGTTGATAAATTTTGGCATCTGTCCACCTTTGGAGAAAAGCTAAAGCTGAAACTGAATTGAACCTTTGTCTTCTGCAAAGGGCTGTTTAGGACCCAATCACCGAAATACATTTATTTTGAGTGTTTTGGGTGATAAGAAATTTTCTTTTCTTTTCTTTTTTTTAAATGTAGTTACTCCTCTCTCTTTTTAAAACCCTCTTTCAGGATATAAAACAAGTTTTTTTTTTTATTTGTTTGTTTTTGTTTTAAACTGGTACCTATCAGGTGGTAATTTGCCAGTTAGTCTAAGGTAATAAGAAACTCAAATTTGGATTGGACTCAGTTCCATTAGGGCAGATTTACATTTTTGTGATACAGGGGCTATTATCCTGGTGGTTGTAAAGGGATTTTTGTGCTGGGCATCGAGGCTGACAAAGACCACACTGTGCATGCTCCATCTAGAAGGGAGCACTTTCACACTGCAATTTAGGAGCTGTGCAGTTCAGGAAATTGCTGGCTTTGGCTGGACCGTACTTTTACTGCAAGGAAAATTTTATTCGTCACTCAAGTAATTGGCAGTTTTAAGACCTTGTTCATAATTACCTTATAAACAAACGAATATATAAACCAAAGATTGTATGGCTTGTTATCTGACTTGCAGCCTTTATTTGACCAACATGATAGACACCTGTGGGCCTCTCTCTCCCTACCTCAAAAAACTAATTTGCTCCGTGTATTACAAAAAAAAAAAAAATCTAATAATAACAAAACCAAACACTACAGCTATTGTATTCTTTCTGTTGTTGCAAAATACTATTTAAGTCTCGGGAGGCTGGCCCCGGACAGTATAGGCCCAAACCAGGTACAGACTTGAAGGGAGCTGTGAGACGACAGGGTGGGTCTGGGCACTTCAGGGCTGCTGGGCAGCTTCAGGAAGGACATCCTGGTGATAGAAACATCAGGCTATGTATCTGGGAGAAAATTTCTCTCCCCCAAACTGTGGTTTTGTTTTGCCCCATACCCTGACCCGAAGGCCTCTTGGCTTGGCTTGGACTGCCCCCATCTCCGGGACCTAGAAATTGACTAATTGTCACACTTGCATGAGCCTGTACCTCACAGCTAGATCAAGGAGTTTGTACCCCGGCAGATCCAGATGTGGGAAATCCAGATGTGGGAAACGGTCAAAACCAGAGGTCACGGCTGACTTGACTCTAAACAAAGTCTGTAAGGCTTTAATGGGGATCCAAGGGGCTTTGTAATTTGTGACTTGTGTGTAGGACTGGTGATTTCTTTCTTTTTTTTTTTTTTTTTTCTCTTTGAACTTGACTATCATCTCGGCTTTTAAGGTGTATTACACATTGTGAGCTTGTTAGCCCGTGTGGGATTGCTTTTGGTGGAGTTACACTCTCTGATGATTTGGGTCTTGAAGATCAAACAGACAATACCCTAAAGTCCTTAAAAGGAATAGACTAAGAGTTGTTAACTGTTGTTTGAGAAGTTACTGAATGTGTTGTGTCTGTAGGGTCCCCTCCTCCTTGCTTGTTGTAGAGAAAGCAGCATCTGGCATTTTCAGCATCAGGAAGTCAGCCTTCCAACTGTAGGGGGCGCTGGTCACTCAAATCCCTGGAGGCCTGACCTGTCTGGGAGATTGATTGAAAGGGACCCTAGCTGTGCCTGTGATGAGGGGTCCGGGGGCCAGTTGGATTTCCACATCAGTTTGAAACTAGAAGTTGAGCTTATTTGTTTGTTTGTTTGTTTTTAATTTTTGTCGAGGTAAGAAGTAGCTCTTTCTGAAGGAACATATGCAGTGAGAATTGAATTGCCAAAATATCTCTGATGTTCTGTGTTCTGTGAAAGAAACCTGGGATTGTCTAGGGACCAACTGAGACTTGCTGTGTGAAGTGACTCAGAAGTGACTGGACTGGTTATACGAAAAGCCTCTAGTTTCCCGACTGTTAGATTATCTATTATATTTGTAAGAGAGAAATTATTTTATCATTCAACGGCATAACATACGGGACACGTTTAACGTGGGGCACCTAAAGTGTGCTCACCATTATTTCTGGTTTCATCACATTTCAACACAGTGGTGTGAACACGAATTCCTGCCTCAGAGGAGTTTGCAGTATGGCAGAGACCTGGGGTGTGCATGGGATGATATGATGCAGTGTAGGATTTGGGGAGCCCATGTAAGAGATCCCCCTAACCTCTGAGATGGAGAGATGTCTCTGAGTTATTAATAAAAGCTTAATAAACCCAAAGCACTGCAAAAATCCAGCTTTGGGTAAGTGACGTAACACACACGAGGAATGTTTTCCCGCTGAGGAGAACACACACACGAGATATATTTTCTAATTTCCTTGGGAAGAGTTACTGCCAACCATACATAGAAGTCCTGGGGTGAGGGTTTTATCAAATGCAGAGTCCTGTGTGCAATGCTCAGATATCACACTGTTCCTGGGGTTGTACGGAGAAACCCTTATTATGATTGTTTCTGGCTTTTTTACTTTAGCGTGTTGTAAGTGACAATTTTGTTAGAAAACAGGAGTGAACTGAATGTACAGGCCAGCTCAACGGTCACACGAGTTCAGGCACTGTGTCACTTAGGGCTAAATTTCCCCTTGGAACCTCTAGTACCTGTGTCCGTTTGTAAGAGCTTGACTGGGCGCCCCACCCCCTCTCCCCATTTGAAACGCAATAGAAAAATGGTGGGAATGTTCTGTGTCATTCAATGCAATCAGGGATGCTGACTATTGCACTCTTGAAATATAGGTGCTGTAATGAAGGAACACTTCGTTTGTTTAAGACATGATCTTTTTTTTTTAATATAGCCAAGACTGACCCAGTTCTTCTGCCTCTGCTTCCTGAGTGCTGGAACTAGGAGAGTGTGCCCTGTGCTCAGTAACATTTACTTATGTGTGAGTGTTGCAGGTTGTGTATGAGTGTATGTACACGTGTGTACATTTACGTTATATGTAAAGAGTTATTTGTAGCCAGTGACTACCATTGTGGTCTACTTTGGTCTGGTATTGAGGACTGGTAATGTCAAGCATGTCTTAATATACCTGTGTCTAGAGATTGTTCAGGCTGGCTGCTCTTCTGGGATACAGTTGTAAGGCAGAAAGCCCAGTAGCTCTTCTCTGGTATGGAAGTCTCTCGTGGCTTAGTAACTTGCTGTAAAAACAGGTGATCTTTCCAGCCGGGCGCTAAAGCAGCCACAGGGTGATGCATATTGGAAGTTGATTGGCACCATGGTGTGAGGGCACTTTCTAAGGAAAGAATCAGATTGGGAATCAAGAAGAAATAGGGCTGGCTAGATGGTCCTGAGGGTAGACATACCTGCCATGCTCACCCACCCAGCTGACTGCGGTCCCCAGATCCCATGGAAACACATCAAAGTAGAAGGAGAAAATTTGACTCCATAAAGTCTCTTCTGACCTCAACATGTGTAGCCCTCTCCTACTAGTAGTGATAAATACAGTAAGTTTAAATATATGTGTATATATATTATATATATATTAAGAATAGGGAAGGAAGATACATATAATATATATGATATATATATATATATATGATATATATATATATATATCATATATATATTAGGAATGGGGAATGAGGGCAGTGTGGTCTGGTGTGCCACTCAGCGCTAGACATTTCCTTTACTATCTAATAAAACTGGAGGAATTGGAAAAATAATCTGAAAGAAGAAAGGTCAGTCGGTTGTGTTTACATGCATGGCCGTCAGCTGTGCTAACTGCCCTGTCAGATTTGCGTGGGACCGCTCTTCCTCTGCTCTAGTATGAACTCAGAGCATGCATGGCCATGGGGTTGCTGGCCTTTCGCCTTTGAGAAGTACGGCTTAGCGCCACTCGGTTTTCATACTCCTGAAGAACCAAAGGTCAGGAAGCTTTGTGTGGTTGACCTGTCCCCCGGCTGTGTTTTCATTGCAGGGCCGGGAACAGCATTGATGAAATCGTCCCTGAGCAGCTGGAAGCCTTTCAGTCCCTCGAGGCCTTGGACCTGAGCAACAACAATATTTCAGAACTTAGAGCTGCGTTTCCGCCCTTACAGCTCAAGTATCTGTGAGTATAAATGACCAGAGCCTTTCACCCGCAGGGAGAATATTGTTAGAATAGGGGTGGGCTTTAAGATACAGCAAACTCGATTTTCCTGCCGTTGGATTAAAATGTAACTTAAAAAAAAAAACTTATTTCAGTTTATTTTATGTGCATAAGTGTGAAGGTGTCAGATCCTCTGGAACTGGAGTTACAGACAGTTGTGAGCTGCCATGTGGGTGCTGGGAATTGAACCCATGTCCTCTGGAAGAACAGCCAGTGTGCTCTTAACCACTGAGCCATCTCTGCAGCCCCCAAAATGTGTCTTTCTTACTGAGTTGAAATTGGCATAAATAGGCGCAATCTTCTTTCTTACAATTTTGTATCACAATTTAAAAAAAAAAATGCCCCAAACTAGAGCCTTGCTGTGTTTTTATTAATAACTAACTCCAAACAACGTCTCTATGTATCTTTAATGGATATTTGTCACCTTGAAAGATGTCAGTCAGTCTTTCCTGTCAGGATGTGTGTGTTGCTTACTTGACTTGCTGCTGTCACTCAATTCCTGACAAGAACCCATTTAAAGGAGGGCGGGACTTAATTTGACTGACAGTTTGAGGGTGCAGTCCATCCTGGCAGGGAAGAAGGCATGGTGGGAGAAGTGGCAGGCAGCCCTTTCACAGTGTGGACAGGAGGTCAAGCCAGATCATAAGACCCCCGAGTCCCGCCCCCTGCAGTCTACTTCTTCTAGCTAGGCCCCGCCTCCCAAAGGCTTTACCACCTTCTAAAAAAAAGTGCCTGTGCTGGAGAATAAGTGTTGGAGAGTCTGAGCTTGCACCATGCATTTTATATTAAAGCTGCAGTGTGTGGATCTTTTTATTTTTATTTATTATTTTTCTGGTACTGGATATAGAACCCAGGGCTTCTAAGATCGTACACACCAGGGGAGGATCCTGCCAGTGAGCCAGTGTGCCAGCCCATATGTATAAACCTTAATTTGTTTACAGGGACCTCCGTGTTGAAAACTTTTAAGTACCCACTGATGGTCAGGTTCTCTGGAGAGCTTTTGCAATGGGGAGATTGAATGCACTCTGACTTCCCATAGAAACCTGAGCAAACCTCTGACCTTCAAACTCTCAACAGGTATATCAATAGCAACCGAGTTATGTCCATGGAACCGGGATATTTTGACAACTTGGCCAGCACCCTCCTGGTGCTGAAGCTGAACAGGAATCGAATCTCAGCCGTGCCCCCCAAGATGTTTAAACTGCCCCAGCTGCAGCACCTGTAAGTGCAGTGGCCTCTTGGAGATCACGTTCTCACCCCTAAACTTTTGGCGTCTTTATTCCGATGCCCACAGCATGGCGGGAGAAGTTTAGGGGAGAAGCAGGTAACTGCCTTCCCCTCTCATGGCCAGAGCGGTGGAATCTCCAGATTGGGAAAAGGCTTTCCCCAGTTATCTCATGCCAGCCGCTGCCTGACAAGACATGTTAGAGGGCTGCTGAAGGAGCGAGCCGCATGACGACTGAGCGGCCCCTTCACAAAGGTGCCATTGTGGACCTGGGGAAACCACAGGGTCTCTCAATAGCTGTGGTTTGTGAGAATAATGCCAACAACTCCAGGATGCTTTGATAGCTAAGTGGTTGTAGAGAACCGTCTTGTTAAGGACGGTAGACTGGTTTGTGAACGGGGCTCCCTCAGTGGCACTTTTCAACCTTGGCTGCGCCTTACAGAGACTTGGGGAGCTTTTCAAAACCCCAGCGCCTGGGCTGCACCCTACACCAATTATACTAAAACCTCTAGGGGTTGCAATTTGGGCTTTGGGAACTTTTAAAGCTCCCTAGGTGGTTCCAGTGTTCAGCAGAATTAGAGAGCTGCAGCCTGCAGGGAAGCACCAAGCTGAAAACTAATTTGGAATGACGGTAACCAACTTTGCATGCATATGGAGCAGGATTTCTGTGCCACTCTTGCTTAGACCTCCTGGCGCGATTATCGCTCTAATTCTGCATCCACAGAAGATGAACACCAGTTTGTTTGCTGCTACCCTTAGTGGACAACGGTGTAGAAATGAAAATCTAATGTACTTCCCATATTATTCCAAAAATATATCATGCAGTTTTACACAGATATTCATCCCCCCATAATAAATTGAAAAAAAAAAAAAAGAAATTCTTGTCAATAAAAAGTCTGGGAAATTTAAAAACATTCTGTGTAGTTTAGCACTGATTGGGTTAAATATATTGTAGTAGTATATGACGCATTTTATTACTACCTCTAGAATTTTATTGTCATATGAACTAACTGCTTAATCGTAACATCCAATGCAGTGAACTGAACCGAAACAAGATTAAGAACGTGGATGGACTCACATTCCAAGGGCTTGGGGCACTGAAGTCTCTGAAAATGCAAAGAAATGGAGTAACAAAGCTTATGGATGGAGCTTTCTGGGGTCTGAGCAACATGGAAATCCTGTAAGCGTGGGTTATCACTGTTTCCCCTCAGATAGAATGACCCTAGAGTACTCGGTGCTCTTATTGAAGACCCTCGGTAGCTCTTATTGAAAACCCACATTAAATTCTCATACTATACGATCACAGCTGTAATTTGTGACTCAGTGACGTTTCAGACGATCTGAGAATTTAGAAGCACATAAATGTTTTGCTGATGTCTTTATATATCCAAGCCAAATATCTAGGCACATGAGGGAGACGTCATGGGTTGCAGGCAGCCATGCATGTCAAGACTAGCTTATGAACTCCGGATCCCGCCTTTGCTTCTCGTTGTACCTGTAGGCAGCTAGACCATAACAACCTCACTGAGATCACCAAAGGCTGGCTCTATGGCTTGCTGATGCTGCGGGAGCTTCATCTGAGCCAGAATGCCATCAACAGGATCAGCGAGGATGCCTGGGAGTTCTGCCAGAAACTCAGCGAGCTGTAAGTTGCCTTTTATTGTCCTTGGGTTCGAGAGCAAAGATCGTGCTGGAACAAGAGGTCCTTACCACGGATCCGTGAAATTTTCATAACAAAGTTTCCCAGGTGACAGCCACTTTCCTAAGTGCCCTCTGTCGTCCCTGCATTCTTGGTTGTGATTAAGTCGAAGCCAGCTCTGCTCTCTTCGGCTCTGTGGCACATTGATAAAAGCAGTTTCATGGGCTGTTTATTGAATTTTAATTGCTGAGATGAGAAGGAATGCTTACCTGAATACTGTGAGAGCAGAGTGTTAAAACAGGATTATGGTAGTTAACTTTTTTTTTTTTAACCACCTCTCTTTTAGAAAACAGATTATTGTATTGAATGGAAAGAGAAAAGCTATTTTTGTTGTTGCTGTTGTTGTTGTTCTTTGCAGGGACCTAACTTTCAACCACTTATCGAGGCTCGATGATTCCAGTTTCCTGGGCCTGAGTCTGCTAAATACCCTCCACATTGGACACAACCAAGTCAGCTACATTGCGGATTGTGCCTTCCGGGGGCTTTCCAGTTTAAAGACTTTGTAAGTTCCACATTTTGCTCTTGGTACACGAACCTAATTGGTTCCTAAGTGCGCCCACTTTTCTCCCAGCAGATTTCCTTTGTTGTTGAGGAAATGCGTGCAGCCTCTAAAGTGGGGGGTCTTAATCTTTCCCAGAGCAGTTTGATTAGAATAGATCCATTTCATCCATGTGTGTTTCTTAAAGGGATTAAAAAGTACACTGATCAGACTGCCCGGTGATTGCAGCTTTCCTTCTCAGGATCACTAGGAAGTTCAGAACTGTTAAAGAGAGAAACAATTTTAAGTCCACTATTTTTTTTTCTTTATAAAACATAGATTAAAAATAACCCATAGAAAAAAAAAAAAAAAAAAAAAAAAAAAAAAGTTATAGGAAGGTGAATGTTGGCTCTTCTGGTTAACCACAACCTGATTTAAGGGAAAGAAAAGTGTGGAATTAACTGGTTGTTTGAAAAATCTCTTCAATGTTAGCTGCATGCTTTGGCGCGTGTCTCTTTGTGTGATGGGAACTTGGTTTTAAAATTTAATGTATTTTTCAAGTTGTTTGAGACTGCAGGGTTTAGCCATCTTGATAGGAGATTCGACAGGGCTGGGTTGGCTGTCTTGGTCTGGGGAAAATGTTTCAAATGTTGAGTGCAGAGTTCAGGATATAAGAGGCACCTTGGAGAACTGCGTTTCTTCTTCTGAAGTGGGTGGAGCTGGTGAGGCAATTAGGAGGACTTTGGGCACACCACCTGGGTGGTGATGTGAGGTTTCTGAGAAGTATGTCTAAGGAGAGCACCGTGTTTTCATCAGGGATCTGAAAAACAATGAAATTTCATGGACTATTGAAGACATGAATGGAGCCTTCTCTGGGCTGGACAAATTGAGGCGACTGTGAGTATAATTTGCCTCTTAATTTGCCTCCTCTATGACTTAAGATTATTGTCTTAATTGAAGTCAGATCCACAAGCTGACATCATAGAGACATTAGAAGTCGATGTCATCTGGTTGCACCCTTGGTCCTTCCTCCAGGTGCGTGCTATTGCCCATGATGTGTGTGTATTAATTATCTTTTCTTCCTTGAGTGAAAGGAAGAAATTTCAGTCCTGGGATTTGTCTAATTTATTTTCATATCTAGATAAGAACTTGAGATTTATTTTGACTGCTACCCATTAGGAATGACCACCGTGTTGAAGGGAGTGTGTGTGTCTGTGCCAACCTTTAGAAAACCCCAACAGTGTGCTATGACCGTGAGCTCTCAAGGGAAGCAGTCCACCGTCCATCAATCACACTGCATCAGGGTCCACAAAGGATGCAAACACATGACAGTCGGCCCCGAAAGGGTCTTGTAGATCATTCTGTTTTCATTTGGGGATGAAGGGTAGCCACAGAGGAGAGGGGAGCAAGCTACGCCCTGGAGCAGCGTGATTTCCCAGAGGCACCGACTTAGCACCTGCGTTTGCTGGGTGTGTCAGTCACTCCTCTGTTGCTGTAGTAAAATGCCATGACCGAAAGCAACCGAAAACAAAGCGTTTTGTTTTGGCTCATCATTCTGGACAGCTCGATGGCTGTGATGGGAGGGCAGGCATGGCGGCAGCAGCAGGAAGCTGGGAGACCATGTCTCTGCGGTAGTGAGCTGGAAATGGGGCATGCTGTCAACTCACCAGGCCCGCTCCCAGTGATGTCCTTCCTCCAGCAAGGCTTCAAATCCTCAAAGTCCTATAACCTTCACAAACAGAACTGCCAACTGGGGACCGTGTGTTCAAGTCTATGAGCCCGTGGAGGCATTCTCACTCAAGCTCCTCCGTGGAGGTGTCTGTTGAATGCTTTGAAACCCGTGTTAAATCATGTGACTGAACATGATATCGGGGGTCTGGTATTTCAAGTCACATTGTCTCCTTGAAGAAAACAGTATTGTTCACAAAGGAGAATGGTCCCGTTTATAAGAGTTCTGCTCCTTAAATGGCTTTTTAAAAATTTATTACAATGTGATTGTTACCCTCTCCCCCTCCTACCCTCCAGAATACTCCAGGGAAACCGCATTCGATCTATTACCAAAAAGGCCTTCACTGGTTTGGACGCCCTGGAACACCTGTGAGTACCTGGAATTGAGTTCCCCCAAGGGTTGGTCCCAGAAGGTTTCTGTTTATGACTCCTGAAATATGAAACAAACAGCCTCTGCTGACATCTTCCCTATACTATAAAACACATTTGCTCATCTACCTATCATGTGTCAGTCTTGCTTCCTATTTATCTTCTGGAGTTCACCTCTGTGTTTTCTGATACCTTTAAGAACATTGCTCTATTTACCATGTTTATTCGTCTTTATAAGCGGTGACAACTTTAATTTAAAACAATCTACCATATATTGGGCACTTCTCATAGTCTGGTCGTTTTGCCAGGTCCTGAATAAGTATCTATTGTTCCATTTAGTACGTGCAAGAATACTGTTCAGCAACCATTGCCGTCTTTTTAAAACGTTAAATAGAGTTCCTGAAGATTCATGGGTTCTGTTTAACAGTTAAGACGACTTGAATTTTCAAAAAGATCAAAAAACTGTCCTTGAGAGGGCCGCCGTGATGGAGATTTGTCCTGAGAACCTTTGTTGTTGCTGTCCCTTGCTGTAGAACGGACAAACCAGCCCTCTCTCTTACTCCTCACACAGCAGTTGGGGATTGCTAGGAAAACACAAGATTAGGCTTTCTCTGGCTTCAGAAAGACCCTTTAGCCCTTGACTACTCAATCCATGCCCTGTCTTCGGGAACCTTTGGCACACATTTCTGAAGTGAGATTTCAGGGTAGAGAGAGGGCTTTCAGTTATAAAAGAAAACACTGAACATGGGAGCATGGCTTAAATACTACAACTGACCCAGCCGACTGTTACTGTTAGCGTCACATTGGTTCACATTTGGATAGTCAGATCATAGTCAGCTTAGAGTATGCTTGCTCCATTGAGGAATGCTTGTAGCCAAAAGTCCTCCCATACGTTAACTCGGACAAATGCTGTCGTTTAAATACACGCTTGGGTTGTAGCTCACGAAGACTGTGTATTTGGGTATTGTCTATCCGGTATTGTCTATCAGCTACCGCGTGGGCATCTCCCAGCTGTACCAGTTGTTCTGAGAGAGACACGGATGGCCAGCCCCACAGACAGCGCCGCAGTTGGGAATTGCAGAATGAGTCTGCAGAATTGAGTGCTGCCAGGCCAAGCCAGGATGGCTGTTATTGAAACAGATTATTTTCAAAGGAAAGCTAGCCAAAGCATTTGTCAACTGGCCCGTTCCGTTTCTGGGAAAGTGGAATTAGTGGATCAGCGGGGTATTAACCTCTGCTTCAGTTTTCTCTAACCTCCCCTGATTCTCCTCGACTCTCTCCCTACCCAAGTCTGGCACCTCCGTTCTTTGTTTCCTAGTCTACGGGTCTCGTTTTAAACCCACCCCCTTATATGCTGTGAACTGTGAAGACAAGAAAAAGAAAAAAAAGAAAGAAAGAAAGAAAAAGTAACCATTGTGGCTGGTAGTTTAATTCAGACTGCTTTAAGGTACTAGTTAAAAATAAAGTCAACACAGCGTATCTTCTCATTTGGTGGATGACCTGCCTGGAATCTTATTTGCTGTAATGAAGGCATCTCACCTGAACATCACTGCTTTTGCCAGTGGTGAGCTGCATGTGACAAAATCGGGCTGGAGGAGAAAATAATGGGCTCAACCATCTCCATTGCCTCTTGTGCCAAACTACGTAGGTCAGCCATCGTTCTCTGGGTCGCTGTAGGAATGCCTGTATTAGTGGATATCGGAACACACATCGCAGAAAGTGGGCTAGGGAAGATGTTTTTTTTAAAATGCGCAATCATGAAGCATTAGGTTGCACACTTCATTAACAGCAAATTTGAATAATGAGAAATAAACATCAGGCAGATCAGCCAGAGCCCTGGAGGAGTCAACGCCCTGGGCGTGGCGACTGAACCCATCTCTGGGTTCCTTGGTCAGAGCTTTCTGAGAGATTCCACTGCAATGGTCCCAGTCACACGTTTCAGCATGGAGTATTTGCTTGCTGAAGCGGGGGGTGGGCAGTGGGGTGTGGCCCAGACCTTAAGGACACATCCTGGCCATAGTTCACTCTGACGTGTTTGATTTGGCTGTTTTCCAGTGACCTGAGTGACAACGCCATCATGTCTCTGCAGAGCAATGCGTTTTCCCAAATGAAGAAACTTCAGCAACTGTAAGTGTTCCCCTTTTCTTCTCCGGTTTCACATAAAGCCCCAAAGGGGAGCTGTCATATGATATGTCATCGGGGGAAAAAAAAAGCATCTAGCGCATTCTTGACGTGATTGATGTTTAAACCAGGAAACAGGGGAAGTGGGTTATTTGTCCCCTTGGTTGCAACTGGAATTTCTTTTGCTCTCTGTTTTGAATTTGCAGCTTACATTTGTGGGACCATATATAGTATGGTTCCTAAATATAGTTCTCATTTTGCATTAGTTAGGAATTTTGATGTATCAGCACTTCTGCCTCAATAGGACAATAAGAGCAACAGAGTCCAAAGGTCCCTCTCGCACAGTGTCTTGCATTCTGAGGTAGACTATGGAATATTTACAACACCGTGCATTTAGTTTCCAAATTCCCCACTTGGTTAATATTTACTTAAGTTTGATGGACTTGTAGAAATCTGCATTTCACACAAAACAAATTGAATGTGATTCCTCTCCTCAGGCATTTGAACACATCCAGCCTCTTGTGCGATTGCCAGCTAAAATGGCTCCCACAGTGGGTGGTGGAGAACAGCTTTCAGAGCTTCATCAACGCCAGTTGTGCCCACCCTCAGCTGCTAAAGGGGAGGAGCATTTTTACTGTCAGCCCAGATGGCTTTGTGTGCGGTGAGTAAAAGTATCATCCTTGATTTTCATTAATTTTTTTTTCCTCCCATTTGATTTGTCCAAATAAAATGGGTTTGAAGAGATTCGTGTTCTCTGAATAGACCTTTGCTTTCTGCTGAGGTTGACGAAGTGGCTGTAGAGGTGGCTGCCCGTTAGCCTTTTACAGACACTGGTAAGAGTTCGCCGCCAACGAGTCTTCGTATTTGTTTTAGCATCAGCATGGTTTGGTGGCAAGAGAGAAGTCAGGTCTTGAATGAGTTGGACCCGACTCCGACTCCGACTCCTCCTCCTCCTCCTCCTCCTCCTCCTCCTCCTCCTCCTCCTCCTCTTCTTCTTCTTCTTCTTCGCTTCCGCCAGCCGTCCTCTGCGCCCAGCTGTGGAGGCATGTTACTGGCTTTTGACGCTGGTTCTGCAGTTGGCTTTATCGACAGCCATCTGTGGTGGTGTGGCATTGACGCCGCTCTCTTGATTTTGCTGCTATTATTTTTAGAGACCGTGGGGAAAAAAAAATGGCAGTTCCTAGTAGTAGCTTTCAAAGACGGTCCCTGAGCCCAGGCGTCGCGTTTCTTCTGTGTGTTCG
Organism: Peromyscus attwateri; assembly: GCA_902168425.1. NCBI lineage: Eukaryota > Metazoa > Chordata > Mammalia > Rodentia > Cricetidae > Peromyscus > Peromyscus attwateri. Next base: position 37,563 of record CABHPP010113420.1, read on the forward strand.
TGGAGATCGTGCCTGGGGCCTTGTGTGCCCCGAGCAAGGGCTCCTCCACCGAGTGGCATCACCAGCTCCCCCACTCCTCACTGTTCTGTGTGTTTTTAATTTTGGAGATGGGGGGTCTCACTGGGTTGTTCAGGGTAGCCTGGAACTCACTCCACAGTGCAGCTTCCTAAGTAGGTGGGATCATAGCTGCTAATCCAGGGAACCTGAAGGCATCTTAACTGCCATTTGCCCCTTCTTAAAAATCAATATTCTGTTTTAAAAAAGTGTTTTCACCAATTCGTGTGTGTGTGTGTGTGTGTGTGTGTGTGTGTGTGTGTGTGTGTATCTTCCCCATTATCCTTTCTCAGCCTTTTTCCCCCTGCCCACCAAACCCCCTTCTTCCAGAATCCATCTCCTACTTTCGTGTCTTTTTTGGTGACCCACTGTGTTTAGTAAATATTGTCTGTGTGAGCATCATTGGTGCGTTATTTACTGGTGAAAGGGCAAGACATGGTAGCTACCTGACTCCCCTTCCCTCAGCAACTCTGGCTGCCTAAAACTCTCAGGGAGGGGTAGGGGGCCCTAAGTAAGCTCCTCCCCCATCCAAGATGGCCGGGTCTTGTGGTGCATTTCTGCAGTTTGCTTTCTGCTTTTTAAACTCTGGGGTTTGTTGAGAGGCTTGGAGGAAAGGAATTTCAGTAGCCAAGGAATTAGGACTGCTGAGACATTAAGCGTTGGTGGGTAAAGCCTTAGGAGGAATGGCAAGTTTGAATTTATCGTTAAATCATTTTAAGATCCATTGTCTTAGCAAACAAGAGTTTCAGTATTTGAAATCCCCTTACCCAGAATTCCTCTGACTAGTGAGGAACAGACCATGGTTAACAAACAAAAGTTCCCGTCACTGATACAGTTTTCTGTCATAATACCAGACAGCTCTTTACTCTTAGCTGCCGGGGAAGCCTTCACAAAAATAAATGTGTGTATAAAACACAAAATCAAAATTTGCTTAAAGTTAAGGCATGTGTGAGAAGAAACTATAGGCCAGCATTTTACCCTGGCATTTAAAACCTGACTACGCACCGCTTTGCTTTTCTGATGTATGTATGTATATCAGGTTGCAGAATTTAATGGTGCCAGCAATTTTTGGAAATAAAACCTCTGATGTAGGTTTTGGAACCAAATAAGCTTTTGGCAGTCATCCACCAGGGCCTAGGCTGCTCCTTCTCCACGCTCTTTATCTCACAGTCCTCTTGCCCGGATATACCAACCCTGGTGTTGTGAGACAAACCCAAACACATCATCTGTAGTGCTTGTGTGTGTGTGTTTTTTTTCCCTTCTCCATTGTGAATCAGAACACTGATTTATGGGATGGAAATTTCAAAGAATCACACAGAAGAAACTCCTGTTTAACAACCCACAGGCATAGGGTTGGAAGCTGGCAGCCAAGCCATGGTCAGAGCAGCACCCTGCTTCTTCCGTTCAGGGTCCTTCTGAAAGCTTGTGTTTTCAGATTCTCCGTTATCCAGAAATCCATGTTGGGAGATCTGGTAGTTTCCTCCAGGTTTTATTTAGGCCATCTCTGAGAAACTGAAGTTCAAAAAAGGTAACTACTTCCAAAAAGTAACAGAGAACTAAAAATAACTGCTTGGAATGAGAGAGTTGCCCAGCTCTAATTATAATGTAGCCCGACAGGCTGTGCAGCAGCCTGATTGATGGACTGTCCCACTTCAGGCCCCAGCCAGTGTGCTAGCTCGCATATGCTTTTTCATCTGCTTGATTTATTTTTGGCTTTTTTTGTTTGTTTGTTTGCTTTTTGCTCATTACCGTCTTTTCTTAATTTATTTGTGTATATGTGTGCCTGTCTATCTGCTTGTGCGTCATGTGTATTCAAGTGCCCATAGGGATCAGAACTCTAGTCATAGGCAGTTATGAGCTGAGCAGTGTGATGCTGGGAACCAATCCCAGGTCCTCTGCCAGGTCTCTCCAGGTCTCTCCAGCCGCTTGTTGCTGTCTTGATGATGGGGGTTTATGATTATTTGCCAATGATGCTTGATTGTGTATCTTTTACTTGATTTTTCTTTTTTTTTTTTTGGTGTTTCTCTTCAGCTTGTATAATAAATCTTTTGCCTTTTACTTGATATTTTTAATGGAGAGCCTAAGCAAAAGATTGTAGTTGCTGAGAATAACATTCAGAGATCATCTGTGAGCCTGGAAGTTTTTAAACTGCTTTTCTCTCTTCCTTAAAAAAAAAAAAAAATTCTTCTTACGTGTCATGGTGATTAATGTGGTAATTATGGTAATTATGCACGTGTATGGGTATACTGTGACAGTTCAGTACACGAAGAAGATGTCCTGTGAGCAGATCAGGCTACCCGGTAGATCCATCACCTCAAACTTAAGTCATTTCTTTGTGCTGGGAAGACTGCAGATCTTCTCTACAGGCTCTTGTAAAATAATCACTTAATTGCCGTCAGCCAGCGTCACCCCACCGCATCACTCAGGTTTAAACGTGGTCTCATTTCCCCTGTGCCTTCTTAACTGCTCTTCTCGTGCTTACACGAAATGCCAGACACGTGGCATAAACTTTTATGATCATTTCAAGGTAACACTTCTCTCAGGTAGATAATGACGGCGCCGCCATCTCCCCTGGACTCCAGCAGGTTTCCTGTGAGCATTCTCCCAGCTTGACGTTCCACCCTTGGGACAGCTGATCTGTCTGTCAAACAGAGGCATGAGGTCAACCCTGAGCTAGCTCCCTACTGTGTTGCCTGGTGTTGGCGTTTGAGCGTGGGTGTTCTCTGGGGGCCTTCAAGTGACTTTGTCTCCTCCTTCTCCATCTTAAACAGACGATTTCCCCAAACCCCAGATCACGGTTCAACCAGAAACGCAGTCCGCGATAAAAGGCTCCAACGTGAGTTTCACCTGCTCAGCTGCCAGCAGCAGTGACTCCCCGATGACGTTTGCGTGGAAAAAAGACAATGAGCTGCTGCAGGATGCTGAAATGGAGAACTACGCACACCTCCGGGCCCAGGGAGGCGAGGTGATGGAGTACACCACCATCCTGAGGCTGCGCGGTGTGGAATTCGCCAGCGAGGGGAGGTACCAGTGCGTCATCTCCAACCACTTCGGGTCGTCGTACTCCGTCAAAGCCAAGCTCACCGTAAACAGTACGTGATCCCCTTTCCTCCAGCGTCTCGGGATGCCGTTTAGAAACAGCTGCAGTGTCTGTCTGTTCCCCTTCCCCCGTCTCTCCCCTCAACCCCTGCTTTTCTTTCTCATAGTTTCCCACCTAGCTACACAAAATCACCACTCTTTATTATTTGTCTCTAAAGCAATGATTTACTGAATTCACCCCTCTGAATGTGGCAGGATGAACCAGAATGAAAATGAGCCAGACACTTGTGCTCTCTCTGGGGTACTGTGATATGTAGGTCCACACAGCATACTGCCTTTAACTCAGTTCTGGATGTGAATACTGTCACTCCTGATGTATAGTTATGACTCTCAACAAGTGTCTTACCTTTGTGCCTCTATCTTCCACTTAGAGATGGGGGAGCTAGAGAGATGGATGGCTCAGCGGTTGCGAGCAATGTCTGCTCTTCCAAAGGACCCGGGTTCAATTCCTAGCACCCACATGAACTGTCTGTAACTCTGGTTCCAGGGGATCTGACACCCTCACACAGACACACATATGCAGGCAAAACACCAAATGCACGTAAATATAAAAAAGAGATAGATGCTGAGTGCCACTTCCTAGAAATGTCATGATCCCTTAATAAGATAGTGTATGTCAATGGCTTGGCGGAGCACCGTGGAGCTTGGGGAGTGCTCAGTAAGTGCATTCATAGCAGCCACTGTTAAACGGTAGTGCTGCAACATCGTTTGCATGGCAGGTACACAATTCTACAATTCTAAGATTGCATTTTGGGTACTCTCCACTATCATTTTAACGGTTAAGGTCTGCCTGGTAGAAGAAGATTTGGAATATGATTTATTAATGAACTCATTGAGCAGGCAATTGCTAAGGCCTGGCACATAGAAGAATTTAGAGTACAGAACGGGATAAAGTCACAAAATGTTAGGTCCTGCAGGACTGGGGAGATAAGAAATAGATGAAGGGAATGGTCATAGCACAGAGAGATTTATTGATTTGCCCAAGTTCTCACACTTAATTACTGAGAAAACTAAAATATGGCCAGAGACTGAATCCTGTGACCCGTGTGCCGTTCTGATTCCATCACACCTGCGCCGGTGTAACCCAGAGCGAGCTATTTCATTTCTCAAGCTTAGTTTCTCTGTCTTAGAGCAATAACCCTGTCTTACATAAGTCACGTGTCTCCTCGAGTACCTAGAAGAGGAGCAGCGCCTGTGACCCTTGCCGCCCCGGTCACACCTGCATGCCTCTTGTGATTTCAGTGTTGCCTTCCTTCACCAAGACCCCCATGGACCTCACCATCCGTGCCGGGGCCATGGCCCGCCTGGAGTGTGCCGCCGGGGGACACCCGGCCCCACAGATAGCCTGGCAGAAGGATGGAGGCACGGATTTCCCAGCTGCCCGGGAGAGACGTATGCACGTGATGCCGGAGGACGACGTCTTCTTCATAGTGGACGTGAAGATTGAGGACATCGGGGTGTACAGCTGCACGGCTCAGAACAGTGCGGGGAGCGTTTCTGCAAACGCGACCCTGACCGTGCTAGGTGAGACGGACGGTTTCTTAAGACTCTGAGTCCCTCCTGAAGGCCCCCAACTCACCCAGAGACCCTCCATGTTAGCAGCTGTTGGGGGACAGGGGCGGGTGAAGACCCAGAGAGTTCGGTCTTCAAATGAACAAAGAGCCTCTGGGTAGCTTTGACCTCTAGGGGTCGTTTTACATATTCAGGCCTGTGGCCAGGGAGATGAATCTGTCCCCTTCACTCTGAGTACGTCCTCCAGCGTTCTCTTTGTGGGTGGGGATTATTCAGAGCCACTGGTCATCTCAGTGTTGTAAAGAACATGTAAAAAAACGTCTACAGACAGATGGGAAAGATCCGTTCTCTTGGCTCCCCCTCCCGGAAGTCCCGGTTCTTACCGCCTACCTAAACAGGAGGTGCTTGTCAGATTCGGAACGCGTTCGTAATTCATGTGTCTTTGAGAGAGTTACAATAACCTACCGAGAGCCAGGTAGTACAGGAGGACCTGCCAAGATTTTTGTACAGACCTAGGTATCTGGCATGAGAAACTTAATTAAAAAAAAAAAAACAAAAAATCAGCATGGGCCTGGAGAGGTGGCTCAGTAGTTAAAGAGTGTGTACTGCTTCAGATGACCTGAATTCGGTTCCCAGCATCCACATTGTCAGTTCACACCTGCCTTTAACTGTAGCTCCAGGGAACCCACCACCTCTGGCCTCCGCAGGAATCTCTCTTGTGTTCACATTCCCACACACAGACACGAGCATATCGTACACATAATTAAAAGTCATAAAAATAAATCTCTAAAGAGTTCTTTGCCTTTGTCCACACATCAACACAGTCTTGTGCATGAAATTTTTTTTTTTTTTTT
>CABHPP010113421.1:0-47146 GCA_902168425.1 Peromyscus attwateri
TCTCAAATGAAAACTGGGACAAGGTTATAGGCCACAGCTGCAATGTGCAGAAGGCCTAAGACGCAATGTGACATTGAGATGGACCTAATGAGTAACTGTAGAATGCTGAGAAGCCAGGGTAGCTCCTAGGCCTCAACGAGACTTTGGAGAAGGTCTTAGAGAACAGTCAGAACCTAGAAAAGGCCTTCAGACCTAGAGAGAACAGTAATAACATGAGTATGTCTTCAGATCCAGTGTTGCAGATCTTATAAACACTGTGAGAAATGGGGGGAATTTTAGGCATCAGTGAGACCCTCTGTAATACATTAGCCTACAGTGAAAAACTGGGCAAGGATTTAAGACCAGGTGATTCCATGGGGAAGGACTTAGACCTAAAGAACAACCTGGGAAGACCTTAGGTCCCAGAGAGGACCAGTGGAAGCTTTACAACACAGTGAGAAACAAGGGGAAAATCTTAGGCCCCACAGAGTCACTAGAGAAGGCCTTGAGCACCAATGAGAACCTGTAGAAGGCTTTCGGCCACAGTGAGACCCAAGAAAGACCTCAGGCTGCATTGAGACCTTGGAGAAGGCATAGATACCAGTGTAAACCTGGACAAAGCCTTAAGTTCCAGTGAGAATCTGTAGAAGGTATTAGGTTGCAGTGAGAACATTGGGAGATCCTTTAGATCCACTGAAAACCTGTCAAAGGTGTTATAGAACCTGTGAGAACTTGAGGAAATTTTCAGGCTTTAGTAGGATCTGTGTAATGCCTTAGGCTCCAGTGAGAACCTGGGCAAGGCTATAAGACACAATGAGGACATGGAAGGCCTTAGACATCAGTGTCACCCTAGGGAGACCTTAGCCAGTGAGAATGTGTAGAAGGTTTTAGGCCGCAATGAGATCCCGGGAAAGGTCTAGGGTCTCAATGAGAATTTGAAGAAGGCCCTAGATCACAGTCAGAACCTGGATGAGACCTTATGCCCCAATTAGAACCTGTAGAAGGTTTTAGGTTCCAGTGAGAATTTGTGGAAGGCCTAAGGCATCAAGATGATTTTGGAGAAGGTCTTATTGCACAGTGAGAACATGAAAAAAAAATCCTTAAGACCAAGTGAAAAGATATAGAAGATTTTAGGTTCCAGTGAGAATATCGGGAAGGTCTTCAGATCCAGTGAAAACCTGCTGAAGGCCTTATAGGATCTGTGAGAACTAGAAAAAATTTTTAGGCCTAATGTGACCCTGAGTGATGTCTTAGACTGCAGTGAGAACCTGGGCAAGGCTTTAAGACACAGTGAGAAAATTGAGAAGACCTTAGACCAGAGTGAGAACCTGTGGAAGGCCTTAGACATCATTGAGAAACTGGGAAGGTCTTAGGTTCCAGTGATAATCTGGGAAAGCCTTAGGCCTCACTGATAACCTTGGAAAGTCCTTATCCCTCTATACGTCTGTGAGGCAAGTCCTTAGATTACAGTGATAACCCGGCAAATGCCTTTAGCCTCAGTGAAAACTCAAGTGAGAAGTAGTAGAGGTTTTAGGCCACAGTAAGAAAAAGAGGAAATCCATCAGACCCAGTGGAACTGGTTCAAGTTTTTATAGAACCTGTGAGAATTTATGGAAGGTTTTAGGAACAAGTGAAACCCCAGGTAAGGCCTTAGGGTCAAGTGAGAACCTGGACAAGGCTTAGGGCTCATTGAGAAAAGGGGGATGCCTTAGATTGCAGTGACAACCTGGAAAGTTTTTAGGCCATATTTAGAACCTTTGGAAGGTTTTATTGGCCAGTAAGAACCTGAGGAAGGCCTTCAGACCCATTGGAAATATGCTGAAGACCATATAAAACATGTGAGAAGCTGGGAAATTTTTAGACACTAATGAGTCCCTATGTAATCCTTAGACTCCAGTGAGAACCTGGATAAGGCTATAAGACACAGTGAGAACATGGAAGGCCTTAGACATCAGTGTCAACCTGAGAAGACCTTAGGCTCCAGTGAGTGCCTGTAGAAGATTTTAGGGTCCAGTGAGATCCCGGGGAAGGTCTAGGGTCTCAATGAGGATTATTGAAGGCCTTAGAGATTATGACATTGTATTTTTCCTAATGCAGATACTTGAGTGGACATCACTGGATTTCTGACTATGAGTAAGCAAATGTGGTTACATTGGGTACAACAGGAATCTGATCACTGAAAATGAACTTCACTTTGTGGAGAAGAATACAGAGAAGGATGAAGGGGAGTAAAACACACAAATCTCTTTGCAACATTCCCACACATGAGACCTTCATATTCTTTGGGTCCTCTGTTGCTATTGTCCTTCAGGAATCATAAGAATTTTAAAAGCCTCTCCAAACACTGTCTCTTTGGAGACACTTGACAAGAATTTCATGATCAGCTTTTAGATAGGTAACTACCTATCAAATAAAGTTTGTGAAAAGTTGTTGACTCCCAAATCAAGAGCTGTCATTGCCTCTGTAGGTGAAATGAAAACTGCAGTTCAGAAGGGAGATGAGGTCACAGCCACAGACCTTTATTTCACAGTTAAGATGCTTCCCTCTCCTTGATGCTGAATTTCAGAAATTTCAGGATGTTATAAAGTGTACACTGACCAAAAATCTCTGCTGAGAGAATCAGTCAGGCAAGTAGATTGTATTTGGGAAGCAAATCTAGCTACTAAGGGAAATCTTGGGAAGTGATTATATCTGGAAAGTTGATTCAGAAGTGGGAAATATATGCAGTGTAAATTTAGACTTTAGATTATATGACTATCTTATAGTCTAATGTATTTCCAAAATCTTGATTTATTACCATATTTTTGACTTAATCAAAGTATTAATAAATATAAACATTCAAATATGTAAATAAAATAAAATAAAATAAAGAAGGCCTTAGATCACAGTCAGAAGCTGGATGAGACCTTATGCCCCAATCAGAACCTATAGAAGGTTTTAGGCTCCAGTGAGAATTTGTGGAAAGCCTAAGGCATCAAGATGACTTTAGAGAAGGCCTTATACCACAGTAAGAACATAAAAAAAAATCCTTAAGCCAAAAAGAGAAGATATAAAAGATTTTAGGCCCCAGTGAGAATATCAGGAAGGTCATTAGGTCCAGTAAAAACCTGCTGAAGCCCTTGTAAAACCTGTGAGAACTAGAAAAGAAATTAGGCACTACTATGACCTTGAGTGATACCTTAGACTGCGGTGAGAACATGCCAAGGCTTTAAGACCCAGTGAGAAAAGTGAGAAGGCCTTAGACACCAGTGAGAAACTGGGAAGGTCTTAGGTTCCAGTGATAACCTAGGAAAGTCCTTATCCCTCTATAAGTCTGAAGAAAGTCCTTACATTACAGTGAGAACCTGGCAAATGCCTTTAGCCTCAGTGAAAACCTGTAGAAAGATTCAGGCCACAGCGAGAACATGGGAAAATTCTTCAGACATGGTGAAAACCTGGCAAAGGATTTATAGACCATGTGAGATGTTGGGAAAATTTTTAGGCACCAGTGAAAATCTGGGCAATTCATTAGACTCCAGTGAAACCCTATGAAAGGCTTTAAGACCTGGTGAGTATCTGGGAAGGCCTTAGGCCCTAGTGAAAACTAGTTGAAGGCTAATTAGACACCATTATGAATCTGGAAAGGACTTAGCCTCCATTGAGAACCTGCAGAGTTTTAGGCCACAGTAAGGACATGGGGAAGCTCTTTATATCCAGTGAAAACCCATCAAAGACCTTACAGAATTTGTGAGAAGTTGGGAAAAGTTTTAGGCCCCAGTGAGTCCCTTTGTAATGCCTTAAGCTTCATTAATAACCTGGACAGTGGTTTAAGACCCAGTAAGAACATGGTAAAGGCCTTAGACTCTGTGAAAACCTGTGCCATTATTGGGACCCAGTGAAAAGCTACAGAGGCCTTATACAGCAGGAAGTATCTTGGAAGACCTTAGGCCCCAGTGACAACCTGGGAAGAAATTATACCCTAATGATAACCTGTGAAAGGACTTAGGTACTGTTGAGAAACTGAAAAAGTTTAAAAACCCAGTGAGTACAAGGGAAAATCTTTAGGTCCCAGTGAGACACTGAGGAATGCCTTTAGCTCCAGTGAGAACATCTAGAAGCTTTTAGACCATAGTGAGAACATGGGAATGACCTAATGCCTCATGAGAATTTGGAGAAGGCCTTAGAGCCCAGCGGGAAACTGGAGAAGAACTAAAGTTCCAGTCAGAACCTGTTAGAACATGGAAACATTTTAATGTTCCAGCCAGACCCTGGTTTAATGCCTTAGACCCATGAAAACCTGGGTAAACTTCTATATCCCAGTGAGAACATGAGGAAGACCTTATATTCCAGTTACAACCTGGGAAGTCCCTAGGCCCCAGAAAGTACCTGTAGGTGGTTTTAGGCCCCAAGAGAACCCAGGGGAAGGCTTTAGGACACAGTGACAATTCGGAGAAGGTGTTGATTGTAGTCAGAATCTAGAGGATGCCTTATGTCCCAGTAAGACCCAATAGGAAGTTTTAGAACCAGAGAGAAGCCAGAGAAGGCCTAAGACCTCAACCAGATTTTACAGAAGGCCTTAGATCACAACAAGAACCTGCAGAAGGCCTTCAGCCCCAATAAGAACATCTAAAATGTTTTAGGCCCTGGTGAGAACATGGGGGAAGGCTGTCAGACCCAGTGAAACACTTTCAAAGGCCTTATAGAAACTAGGAGAAGTTGGGAAATTTTTAGGAGCAACTGAAACCCTGGGTAATGCCTTAGTCTCCAGTGAGAACCTGTACAAGGCTTTAATAGCCAGTGAGACCATGGAGAAATCCACAGACCCTAGTGATGATGTGGGAAGATCTCAGCACCCAGTGAGGAACTGCAGAAGGCCTTAGATAGCAGTGAGGATCTGTGAAGGTCTTAGGCTCCAGGGACAAACTTGGAAGGGCTTAGGTCCCAGTGATAACCTGGAAAATGCCTTATGCCCCATGATAAACTACAGAAAGTCTTATGCCATAGTGAGAACCTCTAGGATGTTTGGGCTCCAGTAAGAACCTGGTGAAGTCCAAAGGCCTTAATAAGAGTTGGAAGAAAGCCTTAGGATCCAAAAAGAACTCGGAGAAGGCATTTAGCTCTCTTGAGAAACTTAGAAAATTTTAGAGTCTAGTGAGATGCTAAGGAAGGCATTAGGCTCAAATGAGAACCTGGGCAAGGATTTAAGACCCCTGGGGAAGGCCTTAGGCCATAGTGAGAACATGTGGAAGGCCTTAGACACCAGGGAGAATTAGGGAAGGTTTTAGGTTCTAGTCACAATATTGGAATGCCTTAGTGTAACATGAATCTTAAAAGGTCTTATTAATAAAAACAAACCCAGGGCCAGGTATTGGGGTGAATACTGGAAGATCAGAGAGACAGAACACAAGCCACAGCTGACCTCACCTAGCCAACTTCTCAGCTGATCCTGTATCCTCGAACTAGAAACCTTGGAGTCCTCACCCGAATGAATCTCAGCTGAACTGCTGCTAAAAGCCTAAGCTTAACCAGGCTCTAGTTCCTGGTCCTCACACCTTATATACCTTTCTGCTGCCTGCCATCACTTCCTGGGATTAAAGGCTTGTGTCACCATGCCTGGCTGTTTCCAGTGTGGCTTTGAACTCACAGAGATCCAGACGGATCTCTGCCTTTGGAATGCTAGGATTAAAGGTGTGTGTACCACCATTTTCTGGCCTCTGTATCTAGTGGCTGTTCTGTTCTCTGACCCCAGATAAGTTTATTAGGGTTCACAATATATTGAGGAACACAATATCACCACAGGAGTGAAAACCCACTGAAGCCCTACAGTACCTGCAAGAAGTTGGGACAATTTTAGATCCCAGAGACACTCTGGGAAATGCTTTATAAGACCCAGTGAGAACATGGGTACTGTCTTAGACCACAGTGACAACCAGGTAAGACCTTGAACACCAGTGAGGATTTGAGAAGGCCTTAGTCCCTGGTGACAAACAGGAAGGTCTTAGGCCCCTTAGATCCTGTAGAAGGTTTTAGGCTCTAGTAAGAACCTGGAGAAGGCCTTTAGGCCCAGTGAGAACATATAGAAGGTTTAGGCCACAGTGAGGATGTGGGACAGTTCTATGGACCCAGTAAAACCTGTCAAAGGCCATATGGATACTGTGAAAACTTGGGAAAATGTCTCTGCTCCAGTGAGATCCTGTGCAATGAATGCCTCAGGTTCAGTGAGAATCTGTTCAAGGATTTAAGATTCATTGAGAACTTTGGGAAGACCTTAAGGCTCATACAAACCTGTCAAAAATTATAGAATATGTAAGAACTTGGAAACTATTTTAGGGAACATTGAGTCCCTGGGTAATGCCTTAGTCTCTAGTGAGAACCTGGGCAAGTCTTTAAGACCCAGAGAGAACAAGGGTAAGGCCTTAGACCACAATAACATATTGGAAGGTCTTGATTTCCAGTGAGAATCTGGGAAAGCTTTAAGACCATGTGAGAACATGGGAAAGATGTTAGACACCATTGAGACCCTGAAGAATGCCTTAAGAGTCAGTGATAACTTGTTGAAGTTTTTAGGCTACAGTGAGGACATGGGGAAGGTCTACAAACCCGGTGAAATATTTTGTAGGCCCTATAGACCCTGAGAGAACTTGTGAAAATTTTATGCCCTAGTAAGATCTTGGGTAATGTCTTGTGCTCCAAGGAGAACCTGTCCAAGGTTTTAAGACACAGTGAGACTATAGAGAAGGCCCAAGACCCCAGTTACAAACAGGAAAGGCCTTCAGCCTTGTGGTGGTTTGAATAGGAATGGCCCCATAGTCTCATATATTTGAAAGATTTGTCATTATGGAATGGTGCTATTTGAGAGGAATTAAGATAATTTGAGAGGCAGTGTGTCACTGAGGGTGGACTTTTGGGTTTCAAAACCTCAAGCCAGCCCCAGTGTCTCTTCCTGCTGCCTTCAGATCTGGATGCAGAACTCTCAGATACCATGTCTGCCTGTGTGCCACCATGATTCCCACCACTGGAATAATGAACTAAATGTCTGAAACTGTAAACAAGCCCCAATTAAATGCTTTACTTTATAAGAAATATCATGGTCATGGTGTCTCTTCACAGCAATAAAACACTGGTTAGCACAAGCCTCAGTGACTTTAGATTGCAGGGTGTCTTAGTTGGGGTTTCTATTGCTGTGAAGAGACACTATGTCCATGACAACTCTTATAAAGAAAAGCATTTAATTGGGAGCTGGCTTAAAATTCAGAGGTTTAGTCCATTGTCATCATGGCAGGAAGCATGGTGGCATGCAGGCAGACATGGTGCTGGAGAAGTAGCTAAGATTTCTACATCCAGATCCAAAGGCTTAGAAGGAAGAGAGAGTGACACTGGACTTGACTTATACATCTGAGACCTCAAAGCTTGCTTCTAGTGACACACTTCCACCCAAAAGGCCACACCTACTCCAACAAGGCCATACCTCCTGACAGTACCACTTCCTATGAGCCTATGGGGGGAAATTTCATTTAAAATGCCACACAGCTAGAACCTGGAGAAGGCCTTAAGATCCAGTGAAACCTCTAGAATGTTTTAGGCACCCTGGACTGCCTAAGATCTCAATGAAACTTTGGAGAAGGCCTTAGAATCCAATGACAAGGCCTCAAGGAAACTTTGGGGAAGGCAACAAATCCCTGTGATAACTTAGAGAAGGCCTTAAGACTCAGTGAGAATCTGTAGAATGGTTTAGGCCCCAGTGAGGACCTGGGGGACTCAGTGAAACCTTTCAAAGTACTTATAGAGCCTGTGAGAACTTGGGAACATATTTAGACCCAGGTATAACCTGGGGTAATGCCTTAGGCTCCAATGAGAATCTGGGCAATGATTCAAGATTCAATGAGAACATGAGGAAGACCTTACACTTCAGTGACAATCTGGAAAGGCCTTAGACCCCAGTGAGAACCTGTAGAAGGTTTTAGACATCAGAAAACCTGAAGAAAGCCTCAGGGCTCAATGAGATTTGGGGGAAAGTCTTGGACCACAGTAAAAAACTGGAGAAGGCCTTAATTTTCAGTGAGAACCGGTAGAAGAGTTTTCATCCTGGGTAGAATCTGAGGAATTCCTATGCATTGATGAGATTTGTAAAAGAAGGCTATAGATCACATAAGAACCTGGAGAAGGCCTTAATCCTGTATGAGAATCTTTGGAAGGTTTTAGGCCACCGTGAGAACTTGGAGAAGACACTCATACCAAGTAAAAATCTGTGAAAGGCCTTATAAGGTTCTCTTATAGAACCTGTGATAACTTAGGAGATTTTTATGAACCAGTGAGATCCTGAGTAATGTCTTAGGCTCCACTGAAATTCCAGGCAAGGCTTTAAGACCCAGTGAGAACCTGGAGAAGGCCTAAGGCCTCAATGGGACTTTGGAGAAGGCCTTATACCCCGATTACAACCTGGGGGAGGCCTAAAGCTCCAGTAAGGACTTTTAGAAACTTTTAGGCTACCATGAGAACATGGGAGAAGTCCTCTGACCTTGTTGAAGGCCTTATAGAACTTACAAAAAATTTTAGGTCCCAGTAAAATTTTGGGTAATGCTTTAGGCTCAGTGAGATGCTTGGTAAGTCTTTAAGATTTGTTCAGAAAAAGGGGAAAGCCTTAGACAGCAGTGACACCTTGTGAAAGCCTCAATCCTCAGTGATAACCTGGGGAAGCTGTGAGACCCAGTGAGAATGTGGAAAAGACCTCAGACAGCACTGAGACCTTGAAGAATGCCTTGAGCTATTGTTGGAACCTGTAGAAGTTTTGAGACCACAGTGAGAATGTGATGAACGTCTACAGACCCAGTGAAAATCTTTTGAAGGCCCTATTAATTTATGAGAACTTGGGAAAATATTGTGCCACAATGAGATCCTGGGTAATGTCTTATGCTCCAGGGAGAACCTGGTCAAGGTTTTTTTTTTTTTTTTTTTAACTTTGGGAGGACCTAGACCAATACCCAACAGTCTTGTCCTTTATTGAAAAAGGCTTTTTGTAACATGCCAAGGGGAGAGGCAAAAGACCTCTCCCTTGCAAAATCAAAGCACACCATACAGACAATTGTAGACCCTTCAAAACACCTGGTAAACACACCCATGGTCAAATCATCTCCTTATGCAGCCCTGCTGGGTAAAGCAAGCTCAGATTCTCAGACCCTAGGTTCTCACTAGTAAACTTCTGTGGGTCTCCGCACCTTCATTTATTTATTTATTTGCTTTTTCTTTTTTAGATCTTTTTTTTAAATTTTATTTTGTTTTACAATACCATTCAGTTCTACATATCAGCCATGGATTCCCTTGTTCTCCCCCCTCCCGCCCCCCTCCCTTTCCCTCCAGCCCACCCCCCATTCCCACCTCCTCCAGGGCAAAGCCTCCCCTGAGGACTGAGATCAACCTGGTAGACTCAGTCCAGGCAGGGCCATTCCCCTCCTCCCAGGCCTGATCAAGGTTTTGTTTTTTGTTTTTTGTTTTTTGTTTTTCGAGACAGGGTTTCTCTGTGTAGCTTTGCGCCATTCCTGGAACTCACTTGGTAGCCCAGGCTGGCCTCGAACTCACAGAGATCCGCCTGCCTCTGCCTCCCGAGTGCTGGGATTAAAGGCATGCGCCACCACCGCCCAGTTTCTGGTCAAGGTTTTAAGACCCAGTGTGAACATGAGGAAGGTCTTAGACCCTAGTTACAACCTAGGAAGGCCTTAGTCCACAATGGTAACCCAGGAAGGTCCTTAGTCCTTAGTGAGTTCCTGTAGAAGCTTTAATACAGAGTAAAAACATGGGAAAGAACTTACATCATTGAGAGCCTTAAGAATTCCTCATGGCTGATATGTAAAGTTGAATTATATTGTAAAATAAAACAAAATAAATTAAAAAAAAAAGAATTCCTCAAGCTTCAGTGAGGACCTGTAGACGGTTTTAGGTCAAAATGAGAACCTCGAGAAGGTCTTAGACAATAATAAGACACTGGGAGAAAGCCTTAAATTCTAGAAAAAAAACCTGGGGAAAGTCTATAGCTCCAAAGAGAATGTCAAGAAGGTTGTAAGCCACAGTGAGAATATGGATAAAGTCTTCAAACCAACTCAAAAACTTTTGAAGGCCTTATTGAAACATGTGAAAATTTGGAGAAAATTCTTCCAGCACCAGTGAGACCCTGGGTAGTGCCTTAGGCTCCTGAGAGAACATTAGCAAGGTTTTAAGAGCCAGTGAGAACACAGGGAATGCCTTAGACTCCAGTGACAGCTTGGGAAGTGCTTAGGCTCCAATGAGAACCAGTAGAAGGTTTCATGTCCAAGAGCAATCCTGGGAAGAATTTAGGGTTCAGTGAGACCTGAGGAAGTGCTTAGATTGCAGAGAGAAACTGTACCATGCCTAAAGCCCCAGTGAGAACCTGTAGACAGCTTTAGCACCTATAAGAACCTGGAGAAGGCCTAAGCTCTCAATGAAATCTAGCAAAGGGCTTAGATCACAGTAAAAACATGGAGAAGGCCTTATGCCATAGTGAGAGCATGGGGAAGACCTTAGACATCAATGAGAACCTTGGAAGTTCTTAGGCCCTAGTGAGAACCTGTGGAAGGCCTTGGATGCCAGAAAGAATCTTGGAAGGCTTTGGAACACAGTGGCAGTCTGTGAAGGCCTCAGTCCCTACAGATAACCTGGGAAAAGCCTTAAGTCCTAGTAAGAACCTGGAGAAACTTTCAGATCCAGTAAGATCATGGAAAAGACCATAGGCCAAAATGAGACCCTGAGGATTGCCTTATGCTCCAGTGAGAACCTGTTGAAGGTTTTAGGCCACAGTGAGAATCTGGGTAAAGCTTTAGGCCTGAAACTTATTCAGTGAGACTTTAGGGAAGGCTTTAAATCACAGTGAGAATGTGAGAAGGCCTTAAGCTACATTGAGAACATGTAGAAATTTTTAGGGTACAATGAGAACATGGGGGAGGCCTTCAAACACAGTAAAACAAGTTTAAAGTCTTATAAAACCTATAGGAACTTGGGATAATTTTTTAGGCCCCAGTGAAACCCTGGATAATGCCTTAGGTTCTGGTGAGAATCCCTGCAAGTCTTTAAGATCCAGAGAGAACTTGAGCAAAGCCTTAGAATCCAAATAAAACCTTGGAAGGACTTAGGCCACAGTGAGTACATGTAGAAGATTTTAGGCTCCAGTGAGAAACTGGGGAAGTTGTAAGGCCTCAATGAGATTTGGGGAAGGTCTTAGAACCCAGTTAAAACCTTGAGAAGGCCTTAACCTCTGGTGATAAGCTATAGAATGTTTTATGCTACAGTGAGAATGTGAGAGAGACCTTCAGACCCAGTTAATCCTATTGAAGGACTTTAGAACCTGTGAGAACCTAGGAAAATATTTAGATCCTTGTGAAACCCTAGGTTATGCCTTAGGCAAGGTTTTAAGACTCAGTGAAAATATGGGGAAGATTGTAGACCCCAGTGGTAAGCTAGGAAGTCTGTAGGCCCTGGTGAATACATATAGAAGGTTTTAAGCCCAACAAGGAACCTGGAGAAGCCTTTCAGGAAATAGCTACACCTGTTGAAGGCCTTTTGAAATCTGTAAAATATTGGGAAAGTTTTTAGTCACTAATGAGACCTTGTGTAATGCCATTGGCTCCAGTAAAATCATGGTCAAAGCTTTAACACAGTGGGAGTAGGGAAAACACCTTAGACCCCAAAGAAAATCTGTTAGGCCCCAATGACAACTGGACACGGAATAGGCCTCAATGATAACCATGTAAAGTACTTCAGCTCCAGTGAGAACATGGAGAAGCTTTATAACCCATTGAGATCATGGGAAAGAACTTAGGCCCCATTGAGCACATGAGGAATGCCTTAAGCTTCAGTGAGAACTTGTAGAAGGTTTTAGGACATGGTGAGAAACTGGGGATGGCCTAAGGCCTCAATGAGACTTTGGAGAAATCCTTATATCCCAGAAAGAACCTGTGGAAAGCTGTAGAAAATCTTCAGACCCAGTCATATAGGCTTTGAAAAAACTTGGGGAAATATTTAGGCCTCGGTGAGATCATGGGTAATGCCTTAAGCTTCAATGAGAACCTGGGCATATCTTTAATATGAAAGGCCTTAGATCCCAGTGACAACCTGGGAAGTCTCTAGCCCTTGGTGAGAACCTGTAGAAGATTTTAGGCCAAAGGAAAACCTCTGGAAGGTCTTTGGCCTCAATGAGACTGTATGGAAAGCCTTAGATCTCAGTGAGAACCTAGAGAAGGCCATAAGCCCCATTGAGAACCTGTTAAAAGGTTTTGGCTCCTGTTAGAATCTGGTAAGTCTTTCCTTGCACCTCATTGGGAATATGGAGAAGGCCTTAGATCCCAAAAAGAACCTAGTCAAGGCCTTTAGACCCAGTGAGAAACTGTAGAAGTTTGTAGGACACGGTGAGAACATGGGGAAATTCTTCAGACCCAATGATAAACTATCAAAGGTTTTAAAGACTTTGTGAGATCTTGGGAAATTTTTCAGTTCCAGAAGACCCTGAGTAATTCTTTAGGTTCTAGTGAGAATCAATGGAAGGCTTTAATACCCAGTGAGAACACAGGGAAGGTCTACACTAAAGTGAAAATTTTAGAAGCCTTAGGCCCCACTGAGAACCTATAGAAGGTCTTAGGTCCAAGAGAGAACCTGAGAAAGTCATTGGGCCTCAGTGACTCTAAGGAGAATCCTGTATGTCACAGTGAGAACCTGGAAAAGCCCTAAGCCCAAGAGAAAACCTGTAGAAAGTTTAAGGCCACAGTGAAAACTTGGGAAGGCTTCTTCAGACTCAGAGAAAACCTATTCAAAGCCTTATAGAAACTGTGAGAACTTTGGAAATTTTTAGGATTCAGCGAGACCCTGAGAAAAGCTTTAGACTCCAGAGAAGTTAGGCAAGACTTGAAGATCACATGGGGAAAGGTTTAGACCCCAGTGACAACCTGGTAAGGCCTTAGGCCCCAATGAGAATGTGCAGAGGGCCTTAGACAGCAGTTAGAATTTGGGAAGGTCTTAGACCTCTGAGAAAACCTGGAAAGACCTTAGATTCCACTGAAAACCTTGTATTAGTCATGGTTCTCTAGAGTCACAAAACTTATGGAATGAATCTCTCTCTCTCTCTCTCTCTATATATATATATATATATACATATATATATATATGTATGTATATATATGTATATATATACATATGTGTGTGTGTGTGTGTGTGTGTGTGTGTGTGTGTGTGTGTGTGTGTAATTCATTGGAATGACTTACAGGCTGCAGTCCAACAATGGTTAGCTATGAATGGAAAGTTCAAGAACCTAGTAGTTGCTCAGTCCCAGAGACTGGGTGTCTCAGCTGGGCTTCTGTATATGCTGGGAGCCTGAAGAAGTAGACTCTAGACTCTAAGGCCAATGAAGGAATGTGTGTACTGACAAGGTGAGGGCAAGCAGGCAAAGAACAAATGAACTCTTCCTTTTCTATTCTCCTTATATAAGCTTCCAGCAGAAAGTGCAGCCCAGATTAAAGTTGTGTCTTCCTGCCTCAAGATCTGGATTAAAGGTGAGTGTTTTCCAGCCTCGAGATCTGGATTGAAAGCCTGTGTTTTCCAGATCCAGATCACAAGTGTGGCCTCTATTTCTGGATTGTAGTTCATTCCAGATATAGTCAAGTTGACAACCAAGAATAGCCATCACCAACCTGTAGAATGTTTTAGGCTACACTGAGAACCTGGGTAGGCCTAAGGCTTCAAGGAGACTTTGGAGCAGGCCTTAGATCTCTATGGCAATCTGAATAATGCCTTTAGGCCAGGGAGAACTTGTAGTTTTCAGATGTAACATTTACTTTGACTGATGTATCCGTTTCTTCTATCATATCTTCCATCTCTTGTATTCTGTTGGTGAAGCTTGCCTCTGCAGTTCCTGTTTAAATTCCTAAATTTTCTGTTTCCAGAATTCCCTCAGTGTGTGTGTTTTTTATTGCTTCTATTTCCATTCTCAGGTCTTAACAGTTTTGTTTCTTTCTACTGTTTGTTTGGTTGGTTGGGTTCCCCCCCCCCCAGGCTTTCTTTAAAAGGTTTTTTCATTTCTTCCAATTGTTTGTATTTTTCTGACTTTCTTTAAGGGATTTATTTATTTCCTCTTTAACGACCTCTCTCATCCTCATATATTGGTTTTAAGGTCTTTTTCTTGTGCTTCAGCTATGTTGGAAAATTCAGGGCCTGCTGTGGTAATATATCTGGGCTCAAGTGAAGATGGATTGCCTGGCTGTTGTCGATTATGTTCTTATGCTGGTATCTGAGCATCTGGTTTGGGGTTATTATAGGTCTAGGTGCTGATTTCCAGGTTTTTCTTTCTTGGGTGAATATTTTATTTCTTGATTTCTGCCTCTTCTCCAGACTTTCAGAGAGTGTGAGCACTGCGTGTTGTCTGTTTTACTGGCCTGTTAAGCAGGTGTGTTCACAGGGAATGTCTACTGCTGTCCGGGGCTGTGATACAGTGACAAATAAGGGGAGAGAAGGCAGGAGGGGACGGTCTGTGGGATTCACAGGAGATGTGGACAGGTGAAGAGAGGCTGAAGCTAGTGTTCTGTTGCAGCACTAGGAACAAGCCTGAGACTGGGTCTGGGGGAACAGAGAGAGTAGAGAAGGTCTGTGAGGAGCATACCTTGTTTTCTAGAAGGCATGGACTGTGCTAAAGGCCTCATCTATTCACATTGGGGCATTTGGCCTTCCCCAGGTTCTCATTATGGTCTACAACCTTCTACCAGTTTTCTCTGGACTTAAGGCTTTTTTCAAGATCTCAATGGGGCCTAAGATCTTTATCATGTTCTCACTGAATCTTAAAGCCTTGGCCATGTTCTCATGGGATCCTAAAGAATTATTCAGGGTTGCACTGGGCCTAAAAATTTTCCCAAGTTCTCACAGGTTCTATAAGGCATCCACAAGTTTTTACTGGGTCTAAAGTCCTACGCCATGTTCTCTCTGTTTCCTAAAACATTCTATATCTTGTCACTGGAGCTTAAGGTCTTCTCTTGGTTTCACTGATTTCAAAGTCCTCTCCAAAGTCTCATATAGGCCTTCATCCTTCCCCAGGTTCTCCTTGGATCCTAAAACTTTCTAGAGTTTCTCATTCTGGCTTATGACCTTCTCCAGGTAAAGACATGAAAAGTTCTAAGGCCTAGAACCTTCAACAGATTCTCACTGAGGATCTAAGGCCTTCTGCAAAGTCTCCTGGAGGTCTTCTATCTTCCTTAGGTTCTAATTGGAGTCTAAAACAGTCTGCAGATTCTCACTGGAGTTTGAAGTTTTCTCCAGATTATACCTGTGGCCCTCCCCAAAGTATCATGAGGCCTAAGGCTTTCCCCAGGTTCTCACTGGGGCCTAAGGGATTTTCCTTGCTATCACTAGGGTATGAGGTCTTCCCAGGTTGTCATTGGAACAATAGAATTTCCCAGATTCCCACTAGTGTTTAAGTCCTTCTTCATGTTCTTACTAAGGTCTAAGCCCTACCCAGCTTTTTAATGGGGTCTTCTTACCCATTTCTCACTTGGTCTTAAAACTTTTCCCAGGTTCTCACTGGATCTTAGTGCCTTCCCCAGATTCTCAATGGAGCTTAAATCTTGTACAAGTTTGCTCTGGAGCTAAAGGCCTGCTCCACTTTCTCACTTGGATCTAAGGACTTCTCTGGTCATATTGAGTCCTTAGGCCTACCCCCATGTTCTCACTGTGGCCTAAAACCTTCTACAGGTTCTCACTTGAGCTTAAGACATTCCTCAGGGTTTCAAAGGTGACTTAAGATTTTTCCCATTTTCTCACTGGGTCTTAATGCTTCCCCAGGGTGTAATTGGGGCTTAAGGTCTTTTCCTAGTTATCATCTGATCCTAAGGCCTTCCAAGATTTTCATTCTGACATGAGGTCTTCCCAGATTCTTACTGGACTTCCACAGATTCTCACTGGGACCTAGGTAGTCAATGGAGCCTAAGGCATTCCCCATGTTCTCACTGGATCTTAAATACTCACTGGAGCCCAAAGTATTACCCAGGGACTCAATGGGGCCTAAAAATTTTCTCAAGTTCTATAAGGTTGTTGATATGTTTTTCCTGGGTCTGAAGGCCTTCCACATGTTCTCATTGTGGCCTAAAACTTTCTGCAGGTTCTCAATGAGGCTTAAAGTCATCTGAAGTTTCTTACTGTGATCAAAGGACTTCTCCAAAATTTTCTTGAGCCCTTAGGCCTTCCCTGTGTTCACACTGGCACCCAAAATTTCTATAGGTTCTCACTATTGCTTAGGGACTTCTCCATGTTCTCAGGGATATCTCAGGCCCCCTCCCCAAAGTCTCATTGGACATTAAAATCTTGCTCAGGTTCTCAATGTTGCCTTAGCTGAGGGTTTCACTCATGCCTAAAAGTTTTCCTAACTATTCACAGGCTCTAGAAAGCCTTTCTCAGGTTCTTACTGAGGCCTTAAACATTCTACAGTTTCTCACTGGAACCTAGAACATGTTGTAACCTAGTGCCTAAAACATTCTACAGGTTCTTTTTGGGCCTAAAGGCTTTCTCCCCAAGTTTCCACTTGGATAGAAAGCCTTCTTCAAAGTTCATTGAGGCCCTAGGCCTTCTCCAGATTCTCACTCTGGATAAATTTCTGTACAGGTTTTCACTGGACTGTGTGGCATTCCTCAGAGACTCAATTGCTTTGGGATGGTCTGTATGTCAAAAGTGTTGCTCTGATTGGTCAATAAATAAAACACTGATTGGCCAGTAGTCAGGCAGGAAGTATAGGCGGGACTAACAGAGAGGAGAATTGAGAGAACAGGAAGGCAGAGGGAGACACTGCCAGCTTCCGCCATGACAAGCAGCATGTGAAGATGCCAGTAAGCCATCTTACAGTAGAGCCACATGGCAAGGTATAGATTTATAGAATTATGGATTAATTTAAGATGTAAGAACTAGATAGCTAGAAGCCTGAGCCATTAGGCCAAACAGTTTAAATAATATAAGCGTCTGTGTGTTTATTTTATAAGTGGGCTGTTGGACTGCCGGGGATAGGCGGGACCCGGAGAGAAAACTCTCCAGCTACACTCAATGAGGCTTTAGGTATTTCCCATATTGTCACTGTGTCTCAAAGATTCACCAGGTCCTAACTGGGGAATAAGGCCTTCCCCAGATTATCACTGGGGACTAAGTTCCCAGGTGGTCACAGGTGCCCGGGGCCTTCCCAGATTCTCACTGTTGTATAAGGCCTTCTGCAGGTTCTCACAGAGGCCTAAGGCCTCACAAGTTGTCACTATGGGCTAAGGCCGTCCTAATATTTTTACTGGGTCATAAAGACTTGCTAAGTTTTTCACTGGATTTTAAGGTATAATAAAGGGTTTCACTGGTGTCTAAAAAATTTCCCAAGTTCTCACGGGTTTATAAGTCCTTCAAAAGGAATTCATTGAGTCTAAATACTTTCCCCCACCCCATATTCTCATTATGGCTTAAACTTTCAGAAGTTTCTATCTCAGGTTTAAGGCCTTCTCCAGGTTCTCACAGGGACATAAGGCCCTGTCCAAAGTCTCACAGGGGACTTAGGCCTTACCCAGATTTTCAATGGAGCCTAAGACTTTTATCAAGTTCTGACTGGGTTAAAGGTATCTCACAGATTCTCACTGTGGTCTAAGGCCTTCCACAAAGTCCCATTAAGACCTAAGATCCTTGGTGTTTTCTGATAGCTCCTTGTGGCCCAAGGTTTTCTCCCGTTTTTCGATTAGGACTAAAACCTCCTACAGGTTCTCACTGTGGTCTAAGGCATTGCCATGTTGTAACTGGAGTCTATAGCTCCACCCACATGTGTGGTGGTATTGTATTGCCCAAAATATTGTGTACGCTAATAAACTTATCTGGGGTCAGAGAACAGGACAGCCACAATATTAAAGGTTAGGCAGTGGTAGCACACGCCTTTAATCCTAGCATTCCAGAGGCAGGAATCCATGTGTTCAAGGATACACCCAAGCATGGTGACCAACGCCTTTAATCCCAGAAAGCAAGCCTTTAATCCCAGGGAGTGGTGGTAGAAAGCAGAAAGGTATATAAGGCGTGAGGACCAGAAACTGGAGAGGCATTTGCCCTGGAGAGGCATTTGCCCTGGAGAAGCATTTGGCCTGGAGAAGCATTTGGCCTGGTTAGGCATTCAGGCTTCTAGCAGCAGTTCAGCTGAGAGTCATTTGGATATGAGGACATAGAGGCTTCCAGTCTGAGGAAACAAGACCAGCTGAGGATCTGGTGAGGTGAGATAGCTGTGGCTTATTCTGTGTCTCTGACCTTCCAGTGTTCACCCCAATACCTGGCTGAGGTTTGATTTTATTAATAAGAACTTTTAAGATTCATGCTACACCCGTGTTCTGGCTGGGTCTTATACCCTTACCCAGTGTGGTGGTTTGAATGAAAATGTCCCCCATAGGGTCATAGGGAGTGGCTCTATTAGGAGGTGTGGCATTGTTAGAGTAGGTGTGGCCTTGTTGAAGGGCGTGTGTCACTGGGGAATGGGCTTTGAGGTTTCAGAAGCTCAAGTCAGGCCTAGTGTCGCTCTCTCTTTGTGCAGCCTGCTGATCCAGATGTAGAGCTCTCTGTTCCTTCTCCAGCACCATGTCTGCTGGCACACCGCTTTGCTTCCTGCCATGATAATAATGGACTAATCTTCTCAACCTGTAAGCCAGCCCCAACTAAGTGTTTTCTGTTATAAGAGTAGCCAAGGTCATGGTGTCTCTTCATAGAAAAAAATCCTACCTAAGACACCCAGATTCTCACTGATGCCTAAGGCATTACCCAGAGTCTGAATGGGTCTTTAAAATTTACCCAAGTTCTCACATGTTCTATGAAAACAACAGGGTATATAGACCTTCCCTGTGTTCTCAGTGTGAACTAGAATGCTCTACAGTTCCTCAGGATCTCTAAGGGGCCTATTGTCTTTCCCATGCTTTCATGCATTCTTAAACTTCACCAGGTTCTAACTGGAGCCTATGGCCTACCATAAGTTATCACAGGGTTCTCAGGTTCCAAGGTTGTCACTGGAACCTGAGGTCTTCCCAGAGTCTCACTGGTGTATAAGACTTTCAACTAGTTTACACTGAGGCCTAGGGCCTTATATACTGGGGTATAAGGCCTTCCCCAGGTTTTCCCTGGTCTTAAAGTCTTACAAAGTTTCTCACTATAGTCTAAGATATATTCCAGAGACTCAGTAGTGGCCCTCAAATTTACCAAAATCTCACAGTTTCTATAAGTCCTTTGACAGGTTTTTTAAAATCTTCTATGGGTATTCATTTGGGCCTAAGGATTTCACAGGTTGTCACTGGGTCTAAGTAAGGACTTCCACATTTTTTACTGGGTCTTAAAGTTTTGCCCAGGTTCTCAATTGAGCCCAAGGCATTACCAAGGATTGGACTAAAGCCAAAATTTCCCCAAATTTCTCACAGAGTCTGTAAGGTCTTTGTTGTGTAGGCAGACTTTATTTTCCAACCCACCAGTTCCCAAATAACCAACACAGAGTCTCAATATCAATTATAAATGCTCAGACAATAGCTCAGGGTTGTTACTAACTAGCTCTTACAACTTCAACTTAAATTAACCTCTTTCTATTAATATATGTGCTAAAACATGGTTTGTGGTTTTACCTATCTCCAGCATGTCTTGTTCCCTCTGTGTCTCATGGTGACTCTTCTGACTTTGCCCTTCTTCTTCCCAGAATTCTCCTAATCTGGCTCTCTTGCCCAGATATTGGCCAGACAGCTCTTTATTAATAAATGACATATTCACAGTGTATAAAAACGTGTTCCATGGCATTGACGGGTTCTCATGTCATTGGCTCTTAAAATTTTCTCATGTTCTCACTGTGACCTAAAACGTTCTTCAGGTTCTCACTCATGTTTAAGACCTTCCCAAGGTTCTTACTGCTATCTAAGGCCTTCCCCAAAGTCTCATGGAGACCTCAGGCCTTCCCTAGGTTCTCACTGGGGTCTAAGACCTTTCCCAGGTTATCACTAGGGCCTTTGTCACTAGAT
The DNA here is from genome assembly GCA_902168425.1 of Peromyscus attwateri. Lineage (NCBI taxonomy): Eukaryota > Metazoa > Chordata > Mammalia > Rodentia > Cricetidae > Peromyscus > Peromyscus attwateri. The sequence goes on from CABHPP010113421.1 coordinate 19,986, forward strand.
CACAAACCTTCCCAGATTCTCACCAGTGTGTAAGGTCTTTGGCACCTTGTCTTTTGGAACTATGACCTTCCCAGGATGTCACTGGGTCCTAAGCCCTTCTCTATGTTCTCAGTCAATCATAAATTCTTTTCCAGGTTCTCAATATAGCCTAAAGCTTTCCTCAAGGTCTTACTGGGCACTAAAACTTTCTAAGGTTCCCTCTGAAGCTAAAGATATTCTCCATATTCTCAATGGAGTCTAGGGTTTTCTCCAAAGTCTTATTGAGATCTTAGGCATTCCCCAAGTTCTAAAGAACCCTAAAATCTACAGGTTTTCACATAGACTTGAAACATTCTCTAGGTTTTAACCGCAACCTAAGGCATTCCCCAATGTCTCATTGAGGCCTAAGGCATTCTTCATGTTCTCCTTTGGGCGCATGTGTTTCCTTAGTTTTTACTGAAGCCTTACCACATTGGCGATGAGATACAAGGCCTTCTAAAATTCTTACTGGTATCTAAGGCCTTTAGCAGGTTGTCACTTGGGCTTAAGGTCTTCTCAGATAGTCAATGGGATCTAAGGCCTCCCCCATGTTCTGAATGGGTCTAAAGCCGTCACCACATTGTTATTGGAGCATCTGGCCTTCCTTCAGATCCTCACTCGGCATAAAACCTTTTATAGGCTCTTACTGGAGTTAACAGCATTCTCAAGATGCTCATGTAGATCTGAAGCCTTCTCCAAAGTCATATTGAAGCTTTAGGCCTTCCCTTGGTTCTCACTGTGGCCTAAAATCATATATAGGCTTCTGACTGGAGTCTCTGTTGTAGTTGTTTCAACAATCTGTATCCAGAACTTCAAAATGATTAACTGAGATGGTCTGGCCTCATAGACTACTCCACTGACGTGAAGATTTCAGTTAAGCCTCAAAATTTCCCATCATACCAAGACTGGACAACATCTAGCTCTCCCAGGACTTGATCATTATCTCAATTTTCTTAGAATACCCTAAAAATGTCATTGCCCCCAGATAATAAGAAATAATTTTAAGGACAAGACACTCACATTCCCGAGAGGTAGGGTGGGTGGTTTTTCATCATTCTGTGGGTTATGAATGTTTGTCATTGTTTAGGGAGGGTTAGTTGCAAATTGTTGCTGGTAATAGGCAGGGAAGAAATTAAGCAAAGGAGGCTAGATTCAGGGATCTCTTTCTGCAAAGAAAAAAAGGAATATAGAAAAGATAGGATAAAAAGGTAGAAATTTGAATCTACTTCTAACTAAAAAGCAACTACTAGTCTCTAATATTTTACATTGGTATGGATTTTCAAATATTGATACAAATTTAAGGTTATTTTTGTTATAACATAATATATATATATTTCTACTATTGTTTAAGGGATTGTATCTATGCAGCTCATTTTAAAAATGTAATGTAATGTTCTTGAAAGTTATTATTATAAACTAGTTAGAATAATTAGAAATGCAGGTTAGTAATCACCAATAATAATCAAACTTGAAGTCATGGTAGGTATGTTTACAAGGTCAAACATATATATTTTAGATAGACTGGGGGTTTTCAAACATTTCAGAGACCTACAGATAATGGCTTTTAATGTCTTAGGCTTTTCATGATAGTGAAATAACATCTGCTCCTGGCAGCATCAATCAACTTCAAAAAAAAGGGGGGGGGGATGTCATTATTTGTGGACTGGTAGTCCAAAAAAGTCTGACAAAAAAGTCCAACTGCACCCTGTTGTTTAAAATCTTTTACAAGTTATCAGAGGAGCTATAAGACCTTTGACAGATTTTTCACTGGGTTTAAAAACCTTCTCCATGTTCTCACTGTGGCCTACAACATTCTACAGGTTCTCACTGGAACATAGGGACTTCGACAGGTTCTAACTGTTTCTAAGGCATTCCCCCAAAATTTCATTGATGCCCAAGGCCTTCCCCAGGTTCTAACTGGTACCTAAGGCCTTTCTCTATTTATTATGGGGGACTAAGACCCTCTCAGTTTGTCACCATGGCCTAATAACTTTCCAGAATCTCACTGGTGTCTAAGGCCTTCTTCAAGTCATTACGGGGGCCTAAGAACTTCTAGGTTGTCACTGGAGTTTATGGCCTCTCCCTTGTTCTCACTGGATCTTAAAGTCTTGTCCATGTTCTCACTAGAACATAAGACATTACTAAGGGTATTACTGGTACCTACCAAATTATTCAAGTTTCATAGTATCTAGAAGGCCTTTGGCAAGTTTTCACTTGGTCTGAGGGCATTCCCCATGTTCTCACTACAGCCTAACACCTTCTGCAGGTTCTCACTGGGGCTTATGGCCTTCTCCATGTTTGCCCTGAGAGTCTAAGGCCTTCTCCAAATACTTGTTGAGGCCATAGACCCTAGGTTCTTACTGTGCTTTAAAAGCTTCTTCAAGTTCTCACTCAAACTTAAAGCATTCCTACATCTCAATGAGACCTAAGTTTTCCCCTTGTTGTCACAGGCTGTTAATGTTTCCTTGAGTTCTTACTGGGATATAAGGCCTTTCCAGGTTATATCTTGGCCCTAAGGCTTTCTGAGATGTTTACTGGTGTCTAAGGCCTTTCCAGGTTGTCACTGGAATCTAAAGCCTTCTCTATATTCTCACTGGATTTTAAATCTGGGCCACAGTTCTTACAGGAGCCTAAGGCCTTAGCCAGTTCTCACTGGGGCCTAAAATTTTGTTCAGTTCTCACAGGTTTTATAAGGCCTTTGGCAGGTTTTCATTGCTTCTGAAGATATTCTCCATGTCCTCACTTGAGCCTAACACATTCTCTAGATTCCCACTGGAGCTTAAAGCTTTTTCCAGGCTCACATTGGGATCTATGGACTTCTCCAAGTCTTATTGAGGTCTTAAGCATTTCCCAGGTTCTAACTAGGGCCTAGAACATCCTATAGTTTCTCAGTGGACCTAAAGGCCTTCCTTATCCACAGTCTCAATTGGATTTAAGTTCTTCTCCATGCACATTGAGACCTTAGGCCTTCCCAGATTTTCACTCTCACCTAAAATTTTCTACAGATACTCATTGAAGCATAAAGCATTCCTCAGAGTCTCATGGGACCTAAGGTATTTCCTATGTTCTCAGTGAGTCTTAAAGCTTCCCCTGGTTTTCACTGGGGAAGGCCCTTCCCAGGTTATCGTGGGAGCATAAGTATTCCTAGATTTCACTTGGGCTGAAGTCCTTCTGAGATCCTTTCTGGTCTCTAAATGTCTGAGACCTTCCCCATGTTTTCTCTGTGTCTTAAATTATTACTCAGGTTCTCACTGGAGCCTAAGATATATCAGGTCTCTCTGTTGCCTAAAAATTTCCCTAGTTCTCACAGGTTCTATACGGCCCACATCAGATTTTTAACTAGGCCAGAAGGTTATCCCTATGTTCTCCCCATGACCTAAAAAGTTTTACATATTCTTAATCATGCTAAAGGTCTTCTCCATGTCCTTAATAGATTCTAAAGCCTTCTCCAAAATCTTATTGAGGCCTTAGGCTTCCCAGCTTGTCACCAGGGCCTAAACTTTCTATTGGTTCTCACTCATGCTTAAGGCCTACTCCAGGTTTTAAGTGTTATCTAAGGCTTCCTCCAATGACTCATTGAGATCTACAGCCTTCCCCGGGTTGTCACTGAGGTCTAAGCCTTTCCAAAATATTCACAAGAGTCTAAGGCCTTTTCCATGTTCTCTCTGGGTCTTAAAGCCTTGCCCAGGTTCTTCCTGGAGGCTAAAGTTTCCTCAGGGTCTCACTGGGTCCTAGAAATTTTCCCAAATTATTGCACATTCTTTAAGGCCTTTGATAGGTTTTCAATTGCTCTGATGGCCTTCCGCTCACTCTCACAGTGGCCTAAAACTTCTTGCATGTTCTCACTCAGGATTACAGCTTTCTCCAGATTTTCACTATGAACTGAGGCCTTTTCCAAAGTGTCATTGTGGCTTTAGTCCTTGCACAGATTCTTCCTGGAACCTAAAATATTCTATAGATTCTTACTGGGCCTTAAGGTCTTTATCAGTTTATCAAATGGGCTTAAGGTCTTTCAAGGTCATCACTGGAGCCTAAGACCTTCCCAGATTCTCACTGATATCTAAGGCTCTCCACAGGTTTTCACTGGGACCTAAGGCCTGCCCAGGTGCTCACTGTGATCTAAGGCCTTCTGCAAAATACCATTGTGGCCTTAGGTTTTTACAGGTCCCACTGGAGCCTAAAACATTCTATAGGATCTCATTTGGGCTTAAAGCCTTCTCAGGTTCTCACTAAGGTTTAAGATCTTCCACATGTTCTTACTGCTCTTAAAGCCCTGTGCAGGTTCTCACTTGAGTCTATGGTGTTACTTAGGGTGTCACTGGGGCCTAACTTTTTTCACAAGTTCTCACAATATCTCTATGGACTTTGACAGGTTTTCACAGGGTCTGAAGGCCTTCCCCATGTTCTCAGTGTGGCCTAAAACTTTCTATAGGCTGTCACTCATGCTAAGGCCTTCTCCAGGTTCTTATCTGGATTTAAGGCTTTTTCCAAAATCTCTTTGTGACTCAACTTCTACAGATTCTCTGTGAGGCCAAAAATTTCTATAGGTTCTCTTTGGGGCATAAGGACTTCACAAGTTTTCCTAGGGCCTAAAACCTTCCCTATGTTCTCACTGGTCTTAAAGACATTCCCATATTCTCACTGGAGCCTAAGATATTACCCAGGGTCTCATTGGGACCTAAAAAAATTTCCAAAGACCTCACAAGGTAATAAGTTCTTCAATACCTTTTCTCTGGGTCTGAAGATTTTTCTCCTGTTCTCACTGTGGACTACAACCTTCTACAAGTTCTCACCTGGGCTGGAACCTTCTCCAGGTTCTTTCTGAGATCTAAAGCCCTTCTTCAATGTCTCATTTAGATCTTAGGCCTTTCCCATGATCTCACTAGTGCCTAAAACCTTCTACAGGTTCTCACTGGGGCTTAAGTCCTCCAGTTTCACATTGTAAGATAAAACTTTCTTCAAAGTATCATTGAGGCATAAAGCCTTCCCAAGCTTCTCACAGTAGCTTGAAACCTTGTACGAATTTCACTGGAGCTTAAGGCTTTCTTCAATATCTCACTGGGGACTAAGGTCTTTCCCATCTTCTCCCTAGGACTTAGAGCTTCACCAGGTTGTGACTGGCACATAAACCTTTTACAGGCACTCACTGCGGCCTAAAGACTTCCCAGGGTGTCACTATAATCTAAGGCTTTCCTCTTGTTCTCAATGAGTCTTAAAGGCTTGCCCAGGTTATCACTAGAGCCTGAGCATCACCCAGAATTTCACTGGATCCTAAAATGTTTCCCAGGTTCTCACAGGTACTATAAGAACTTTAACCAGTTTCACTCTGTCTGAAGGCTTTCTCCATGTTTTCTCTGGGCCCTACAATATTCCACAGGTTCTCTCTTGGGCTTAAAGCCTTCTCAAAGCTCTCACTGTGATCTAATTCCATCTCCAAAGTCCATTTGCCTTTCCCTGGTGTTGGGCCCTGGCCCCCGTTTTGGGGGAGCTGTTGCCTTGCTTCTGACCTTGATCAGATGTCCTCCCTATGCTAATTCCCTGCTGGTTTCATTCCTCCTAAACAGCTTACCAAAGGTTCCTTGTTTGTGTATCCTGCATATTGGTGTAATGCTAGAATGTAAAACATCTGTAGTGAACTTTTGCCCTCTCAGGTTCTTCCACTGTGCTGTAATTCTGTATTTAAGGCCTCCTCCCTCCTTCAATAAAGGGCATTCTACTGAGATGAATGACCCACTGTCTTGTCTCTCTTTTTAATCCTCAGCCTCTCATTCAGACATGGTGAACGGGTAGTAACGTGGGCATTGCTACACCCTGGTTCTCACTGGAGCCTAGAACCACCTATAGGTTCTTATTTTGGCTTAATGCCTTCTGAAGGTTTTGACTGTGCTATAAGTCCTTCCCTAAATCTTCAGTGATGCCTTAGGCCATGGCTATGATCTCACAGGAGCCTAAAACCCTTTAAATATTCTCACTGAGGCTTGAGGCTTTCTCCAGTTTCTCACTGTGATTCAAGGCCTTCTTCCAAGTCTCATTGAGGCCTAAGGCCTTTCCCAGGCTTAAGACCTTACCATGGCTTAAAACTTCTATAGATTCTCACTGGGGCTTAAAGCCTTCTCCATGTACTCACTGTGATCTAAGGCCTTCCTGAAAGCCTCCTTTATGCCTGAAGCCATCCCAGGTTTCAATGGGTCAGGTTCTTTCTACAGGCTCTCAATGGGCTTAAGGCATTCGTCATGATCTCAATGGTCTAAGGTCTCTCCCCTGTTCTCACTGGGTCTAAAAGCTTTTCCAGGTTCTTATGATGACTAAAGACTTCCCCAGGTTATCATTTGGACCTAAGGCCTTCCTGAGTTGTAACTGTAATCTAAAGCCTTCCTCATGTTCTCACCGATTCTTTAACTCTTGTCCACATTCTCACAGGAGCTAAGATATTATCTTGGGTCTCACTGAGGCCTAAAAATTTTCCAAGTTCTCACAGATTCTATAAGGACTTTGATGGGTTTTCACTGAGACTGAAGGCCTTCTCTATCTATAGGTTCTCACTCAGGCTTAAGGCTTTCTCCAGGTTCTCACTGCTCTAGGCTTTCTCCAAAGTCTCATTGAGGCGTTAGACCTTCCCCCCACTTTCTCCCAGGAGTCTACTGCTTTCTAATGTGCTCTCACTGGTGCTTAAGGCCTTCTCCAGGTTCAAACTGCAATCTGAGACCTTCCTTTCCCAAAGTCTTATTGAGGCCTAAGTCCTTCCCCAGGTTCTCATTGGAGCCTAAAACCTTCTATTGGTTCCTACTAGAGTGTAATCCCTTCTCAGGTTCTTATAGGAGCTGAAATCCTTCTGGAGGTTCTCAGTGGGCTTAAGCCCTTCTCCAGGTTCTCACTTGGATTTAAGTCCTCTCTAAAGTCTCATTGAATCCCAAAGCCTTCTATTGGTTTTCAGTGAGACCTAAAGTCTCCTGCAGGTTCTCACTGGAGCCTAAGGACTTTCCAAGGTTTCCTAGCATCTAAGATCTTCCCCATGTTCTCACTGAACTTAAAGACTTGTCTAGGTTCTTACTGGTTCCTAAGCCATTACCCAGGGTCTCCCTGCGACCTAAAAATTTTTCCAAGTTCTCACATGGTCCTGTAGGTGTTTTAACAGGTTTTCAGTGTCTGAATATTTTCCCCATGTCCCCACTGTGGCCTACAACCTTCTATAGATTATCACTGGAGATGAAGCCTTTTCCCAGGTGTTCACTGGGATCTATGGGCTTCTCCAATGTTTCATTTAGACCTTAGGCTGAAGCACGATCCTAATTAGTCTTATTATATAAAAACTGGTAGTTAGATAGTAGGGTGAAAGCTGAAAGATCAGAGAAGCAGAAGAGAAGCCTCTAGAGACTTCTTACCTCTATGATATCTCAGACTGAATTGGGGGGGTGAGATCCTGTCTCTACCCACCTTATATTCCTGTCTCCACTTCCCGAGTGGATTTAATCCCGAGTGCTTGGATTAAAGGTGTGCACTACCACCACCCAGCTCTGTTTCTCTTTTAGACTGGTGCAATCTCCTGTAGCCCAGGGTGGCCTTGAATGCCTGATCTTCTAGCTTCCTCCTCCCAAGTACTGGGATTAAAAGTGTGTGCCACCACTGCCTGGGCTCTATGGTTAACTAGTGGCTAGCTCCACCCTCTGGTCTCCAGGCAAGCTTTATTTGTCAGAACACAAACAAAATATCACACACTAGGCCTTTCTAAGGATTTCACTAGAGCCTAAAACCTTCTACAGATTCTCACTGGGTTAAGGCCTTCTCCAATCTCTTACTAAAATATAAGGCCTTCCCCTAAGTCATATTGAGGCCCAAGTCCTTCTCTGACTTTATTGTGGCCTAAAACATACAGATTATCAGTGGAGCTTAAGGCATTCTACACTATCTCACTGGGACCTAAGGCCTTTCCCATATTCTCATTGAACCTTAAATCTTTGCCCAGGTTATCACTGGAGCCTAAGGATTACATAGGGACTCATTAGTGTCTAAAAATTTCCCATTTTCTCACATGTTTTATATGGTCTTCAACATATTTCCATTGGGTCTGAAGGCCTTCCTCAGGTTCTTACTGGCCAATAAAACCTTCCAAAGGTTCTAAATGTGGCCTAAAAACTTCCCAGGTTGTCACTGCAATCTAAGGCATCCCCCTTTTCTCAATGAGCCCTAAGCCTTGTCCAGGTTCTCACTTGACCCTAAGGCCTTACCTGGGGTTTCACTTGTTCCTAAAACCTTCCCTAAATTCTCACAGGTTCTATAAAAACTTGAACCAGTTCCACTGGGTCTGATGGATTTCCTCTTATTCTTACTGTGGCCTAAAACCTCTACTAGTTCTCACCTGGGCTTAAGGCCTTCTACAAGTTCTGACTGTGATCTAAGGCCTTCCCATAAGGCTCCATAGAGACCTTAGGCCTTCTTAAAGTTCTCAATGTGTCTAAACCTTTCTAAAGGTTCTCACTAGAGTTTAAGAGTCTTTAAAGGTGTCTAAAGTCTTTCACATCTTTTCACTGGGTCTTAAAGTTTTACTAACTGGATCTAACTGGATCTAAGCCATTACCCAGGGTCTCACTTTTTTCTAAAATTTCCCCCAAAGTTTTCACATTTTCTATGAGTCCTTTGAAGGTTTAATCTTGGTTGAAGCCTGTCCCCATATCTTCACTGTAACCTAAAACATTCTATGAGCTCCCTCTGGGACTTAAGGCCTTCTCTGGGTTCTCGCAGGTATCTAAGGCCTTTTCTAAAGTCTTATTGAAGCCTTAGACCCTCCCCAGGTTCTTACTGGGACCTAAAATCTTCTATAGGTTCTCAATAAGAGCATAAGGTCTTCCCCCAGTTTCTTACTGCAATGTAAGGCCTTGCCAAAAGTTCCATGAAAACTTAAGGCTTTCTCCAAATTCTCCCTAGAGCCTAAAATCTTCTGCAGGATCACACTGGGGCCTAAGGATTTCCCATGTAGTCACTGGGGTACAGCCTTCTCCAAAATCTCATTGATTCCTTTGGTCTGCCCTAGGTTCTCACTTGAGTGTAATATCATCTATAGGTTCCCAGGTTGTCACTGGAGTTTAATGCCTCCCCCTGTTCTCACTGTGTCTTACAGCTTTGCCCTGGTTCATACTGGAGCCTCAGACATTACTCCTGTTGTCACTGGGGCCTTAAAATTTTTCCTAAGTTCTCACAGGGTCTGTAAGACACAGAACAGGTTTTAACTAGGTCTGAAGACTGCCCCCATTTCCTCATTGTAGCCTAAAACCTACATGTTTTCCTGAGAGCTTAAGGCATTTTTCAGGATTTCAATGAGGGCTAAGGTCTTTCCCATGTTCTCATTGGATCTAAAAGATTCACTAGGTTCTAGTTTAAGATCTAACACAGGTGTGCTGGATAGTTTTATGTCAACTTGACACACTATAAAATCATCAGAGAGCAGAGAATCTCAATTAAGAAAATGCCCTCATAAGATCAGACTATAAGGAAGCTTGTACAGCATTTTCTTATTTAGTGATTGATGGGGCAGGGCCCAGCCCATTGTAAATTGTGATACCTCTGGGCTGGTGGTTATGGATTCCACACAAATATAGGCTAAATAATCCATGATGAGAAAGCCACTAAGCAGCATCCTTCATAGCCTCTGCTTCAGCTCCTGCTTCCAGGTTCCTTCACTGTTTTGAGTTCCTGTCCTGACTTCCTTCAGTGGTAAACACTGATATGGTAAGCCATGTGAACCCTTTTCTTCCCAATTTGCTTTTGGTCATGATGTTTCATTGTAGCCATAGAAACCCTAGCTAAGAAAAGTTGGTACTAGGAGTGGGGTATTGCTGTGACAGAACTGATTATGTTTTCAAGAGTATTGTGGAAGGACTTTAGAACTTTGGGCTAGAAGAGCCATTGAGGCATTGAGCATTGAGAGCTCAGTGAGCTGTTGTGTTGGATAAGAATGTTGAGAGCAGTGCAGATGATAGAGGCCTGGCTTGTGAAATTTCAGGGGGAAATAGATTCTACCAGGACTTTTGTGTTAAGAATATGTAGTTATAGTTAGCTGGGTCTAAAGAATCAACTGTGATTGACAAGATACCAGAACTACAAAAGTGAAAACTTTGCTTTGCTGGGATACTTAATGCTGGTCAGTTAGAGTTAGGAATTAGCCGTGATTGACAGTAGAGCAGCATCATTGGGGTGAAATCTTCCGGAAAGTGTTTCATGACACTCAGCACACAGAAGTTGTGTACCAGACATGGCCAAGGTTATACCTTGTGCTGGCAGCTGAATTTGGTAGTGTAAAGTCACCCAGGTAGTGCTGGTTTTGAAGATGTGAAGGAGTCATGGAAAATGGCTGAGGCTTGGCACTGTGAGGTAGGGCTGGAGCCCTTGAGAGAGACCAGGAGAGGGTATTGGTGAAAGTGTATCCTAATTGTATCAAGAGACCCAGCAGTTTTAGAGATGCCAGTGTGTAGATGTAACCAACCGTCTTATTAAATAAGAAACAAAGAGCCAATGTAAAGATAAAAGCCGAAGAGGTCAGAGCTGGGAGCCTTACCCGCTTTCCGCCAGCTAGCTTCTCCCGCCAAGAGACCTCTCCAAAAGGGGGGCTACTTCCTGTGCGTTTGTCTTATAAAGAGACTTGTTCTTCCTTCTCATTGGTTGTAAACCCAACTACATGAATGCCTCGTCATTGCCTGTCTGTACAGACCTCCAGGTCTTCTATGGTTGGTATTGAGATTAAGGGCGTGTATCTCCAATGCTGGCTGTATCCTTGAACACACAGAGATCTACCTAGTTCTGCTTACCAAGTGCTGGGATTAAAGGCGTGCACCACCACCGCCCTGGCTTTCGCTATGGCTTGCTAATAGCTCTGACACCTAGGCAACTTTATTTATTAACATACAAATAAAATCACATTTCAGTACAAATAGAATACCACTATACCAGTGCCATAAATGACCACCAAGAACAGCAGCAGCAGTGGAGTGGAGCAAATTGGAGCCTGGAAGACAAGCTGTGTGTGCTCCAGAGGACAGAGCTAGAGAAGACACCCAAGCTCCTTTTGGGAGCCCTGTTACATGATATTTAATCACACTGTGAACCCCAAGTTTATGTTTGCATTAATTAAATAAAATCAACCTTGGTTCAGAAGACAGAACCAGCAACTAGTTGACAGAAAGTAATCATAGAGATTCAGAGGGAATCTGGAAGATGGATACAGAGGCACACAGGAAGTAGTAGAAAGGAACTTTGAGTGTGGCAGTCTTTTTTGGTTTGCAGAGCAGAAGGATACTCTCACTGAAATGCCAGGAAAAAGAGAAGATCAGCTAGTTGCTCAACCTCTCTGAGCGGGCAGGTTTTTACCCCAGCCTCTATTCTATTAGAATCTCTATTGTTCTATTATCGATAGAACTATTATTGATAAGTCTTTATTGATAAATAGAACAATAGAGATTTAGTTAAAAACTACATTTGGTGGCAGCAGCAGGAGGCAGACCAGCAGTACGCAAAGTCCCACCAGGCTGCTACTTGATAAGCAAGGCAGTAACTATGGAGCTGCAATTACTGGCTGAAACAGCAGTAGATTCAGGTGCAGCTGCTGTGCTGGCAGAAAAACAACAGAGCCCAGAACATCATGAGCGATTCTCAGAATCACACAATGAGTTGTTTGCACTGTTGGAGTTTGGTTTTGCTGTTAGATTGTGACTGTGCCCTGGTTCTCCCTCTTGAAGAAAATATTTAAATTAATTTTGATTTTTACGGGAGCCCACAGCTGGAAGACTTTGAACTTTTAAAGGAGATTTTGGATTAATTTTAAAAGGATTGGATATTTTAAAGAGACTGAATTTTTAATGTGCTTAAATTTGTAAACACTGTGGGACTTATAAAGTTATTTATGTTTTTAGTAAGATCTTGGTGATGAACAAGAAAGGCTTTACATGGTGTGTTCCTGTATGAAGCCAACAAGGGATCAATTGTGATTCTATGTGTGTTCTATGTCAATTTGACACAATCTAAAGTCATCAACGAGCAGAGACCCTCAATTAAGAAAGTACCTCAATGATATCAGGCTGTAGGAAAGCCTATACAGCATTTTCTTAACTAGTGATTAATGGGGAGGGCCCAGTCCATTGTGGGTGATGCTATCTGTGGGCTGATGGTCCTGGGTTCTATAAGAAAGCAGGCTGAACAAGCCATGATGAGCAAGCCAGTAAGCAGCAGTCTCCATGCTTCAGCACCTGCTTCCAGGTTCCTGCCTTATTTTGAGTTCCTGTCCTAACTTCCTTTGATGATGAACAATATGGAAGTGTGAGCCAAATAAACCCTTTCCTCCTCAACTTGCTTTTGGTCATGATATTTCATCACAGCAATAGAAACTCTATTTAAGGCATCATATTATTACAGGTTCCTAGGGACTTCCTAGCATTTACCTGGGGTCCGAGGCCTTCCCAGATTTTCACTAGTGTCTAATGCATTCTACAGGTTCTCTCTGAGGACTAAGGCCTGCATAGGCTGTTTCTGGAGTCTAAGGCTTTCCCCATGTTGTCTCTGGGTCTTAAAGCCTTGTCTAGCTTCTCATTGGAGGCTAAGGTATCACTCAGGGTCTCACTGGTGCCTAATAAATTCCTGAAGTTCTCAAAGGTTCTATAAGTAATGCAACAGGTTTTCTATAGGACTAAAGGCCTTACATATGGTCTCACAGTGGCCTAAAACTTTCAGCAGGTTCTCACTAGGGCTTAAGGCCTTCTGCAGGTTCTAACTGGATTCTAAGGCCTTCTCTAAATATTCATTGAGACCTTAGGCATTCCCCAGGACACATTGGAGCCTATAACCTTCTACATGTTCTGAATGGGGCTTAAGGCCTTTCACAGATTCACACTGCAATCAAAGGCCTTTCTCAAAGTCCTATTGAGGCTAAGGACTTCTCCAGCTTCTCAGTTAGATCAAAAACCTTCTCCAACATCTCCTTGAGGCTTAAGGCCTTCCTTAGTTTCCCAATGGATCATAAAACCTTCCACAGTTCCTCAATGGGGCTTAAGGCCTTCCCATGTTGTACCTGGGACCTAAGGCCTTCCCCATGTTCTCACTGAGTCATAAAGTTTACCCAGGTTCTCAGGGGATCCTAAGGTATTACCCAGGGTCTCACTGTGGCCTTAAAGTTTTACCAAGTTCTCACAGAATCCATAAAGTCTTGGGCAGATTTTCAATGGTTTTGTAGAGCTTCTCTGTGTTCTCACCATGGCCTAAACCTTCTAGAGTTTTTTCAATTGGAGCTTAAGACATTTCTCAGGGTCTCAATGGGGTGTAATGTCTTTCTCATGTTCTCATTGGATCTTAAAGCTTTACCAGGTTCTAAGTGAGGCTAAAGGCCTCATCTAGGTTATCACTAGGGACTAAGGGCTTCCCAGGTTGTCACTGGAGCTTAAGGGCTTCCCAGATTCTCACTAATGTATAAGGCCTTCTGCAGGTTCTCACTGAGATCTAAGGCCTTCCCAGATCACTGGATCTTAAAGCCTTGACAAGTTTCTCACTGAAGTCTAAGATGTTACAAGGGTCATCACTGGTTACAAAGGCATAAAAGCTGTCCAAATTTTCAGGGTTCTCTAAGTCCTTTGACAAGATTTACTGGTTCTAAAGTCTTTCCTCCATGTTTTCACTGTTGGCTAAAACTTTCAGCAGGTTCTCACTGGGGCTTCAGGCCTTCCCCAGGTTTCCATTGGAGCCTACAACCTTCAACAGGTTCTGACTGAGGCTAAAGGTCTTTTGCAGATTCTTGCTATAATCAAAAGACTTCCTCAAAGACTTTCTCAGTCCTAATGCATTCCCCATGTTCTCAGTGTGAACTAAAACTTTCTGCAGGTTCTCACTGGGCTTAAGGCCTTCTTCCAGTTCACACAGGTATCTAATGCCTTCTGCAAAGTCTCATTTACACCTTAAATTTCCCCAACTTCTCACTGTTGTCTACAACCTTCTACAGAGTCTCACTGGAACTCAAGGCATTCCTCAATGTTTCCCTTGAGCCTACAATTTTCCCATTGTTCTCGCTGGGTCTTAAAGCTTCATTAGAGTCTCACTAGGACCTAAGGCCTTTCCAGGTTGTCACTGTGGACTAAGGACTTTCCCATGTTCTCACTGGGTCCAAAGTATTTGCCAAGGTTCTCAAGGAGCCTAAGGGTCTCCCTGGGGCCTAAAACTTCAAAACTCTCACAGATCATCTAAAACTCTAGATGATCATTGGCAAGTTTTCACTCGGTCTGAAGATGTCCCCATGTTCTCACTGTGGCCTAAACCATTCTACAGGTTCTCACTCATGCTAAAGACTTTCTCTAGGTTCTCACTAAGATGTAAGGCCTTTAAAGTCTCAGTTAGGCCTTAGGCCTTTCCCAGGTTCTAACTGTAGTCTGATACAGGTTCTCACTGGGGCTTAAGGCCGCCTTCAGGTTCTAACTGTTATCTAAGGCCTTCCCCAGGTTCTCACTATTGCCTAAGACTTTTCTAAGGTTATCACTGGGACCTACAGCCTTCCCAAGTTGTCACTGAAGTCTAATACCTTCCCAGACTTTCAATGGCTTCTAAGTTTTTCTGCTGGTTTTCATTGGGGCCTAAAGCCTTCTGAGGTTTTCAATGGGATCAAAGGCATTCCCTATATTCAACTTGGTCTTAAAACCTTACTCAGGTATGCACTGGGCCTAAAGTTGTTGAGTATCCCTTTACACTGTGTGAATACGTCACTGTGATTGGTCTAATAAAGAAGCTGACTGGCCAATAGCTGAACAGGATAAGGTTAGACAGGACAGCCAAACTGAGGATGCTGGGAGGAGGAAGGGTAGAGTCAGGGACACTACCAGATGCAGAGGAAATAGGATGTGTAAAAAATGAGGTAAGAGCCAGGCGTTGGTGGCGCACGCCTTTAATCCCAGCACTCGGGAGGTAGAGGCAGGTGGATCTCTGTGAGTTCGAGGCCAGCCTGGGCTACCAAGTGAGCTCCAGGAAAGGCACAAAGCTACACAGAGAAAAAACCTCTCGAAAAAAAAAAAAAAAAAAAAAACGAGGTAAGAAGCCATGAGCCATGTGGCAGAGGGTCAATAAGAAATATGGGTTAATATAAAATGTAAGAGTTAGCTAGTCCCATGGGGTCTTCATTTATCATGGTCTCTCTTTCCTTGTTCTCCCTCTCTGTTCTTGATCTAGCTGGGATCTCCCGCTCCCCTAAGCTCTCTTTCCCTCAACCCTTGCCCTTCATTACCCCACCTCACATCCAGTTTGCTCATGTAGATCTCATCCATTTCTCTGTTATTGGGCGATCCCTGTGTCTTTCTTAGGGTCCTGTTTTATAGGTAGCCTCCCTGGAGTTGTGAGTAGCAGTCTAGTCATCCTTTGTTTTACATCTAGTATTCTCCTATGAGTGAGTACATACCATGTTTGTCTTTCTGAGTCTGGGTTACCTCACTCAGAAGCAAAGTGCTAGAGAGGTCCCCAGAAATCCACAAAGATACCTCCACAATAGACTACTGTCAATGGTTGAAAGAAAGCCCGAAGTGACCTACTCTGGTGATAGGATGGCCAAACACCCTAACTGTCATGCTAGAAATCTCATCCAAAGACTGATGGAAGTGTATGCAGAGACCCATGGCCAGGCCCCAGGTGGAGCTCTAGGAATCCAATCGGCAAGAAAGAGGAGGGATTGTATGAGCAAGAATTGTTGAGACCAAGATTAGAAAAAGCACAGAGACAAACAGACAAACTAGTGGAAACACATGAACTATGAACCAATAACTGAAGAGCCCCCAACTGGATCAGGCCCTCTGGATAAGTGAGACAGTTGATCAGCTTGAACTGTTTGGGAGGCACCCAGGCAGTGGGACCAGGACCTGTCCTTAGTGCATGAGTTGGCTGTTTGGAACCTGGGGCCTATGCAGGGATACTTTGCTCAACCTGGGAGGAGGGGACTGGACCTTCCTGAACTGAATCTACCAGGTTGAGCTGAATCCCCAGGGGAGTCCTTGCCCTGGAAGAGATGGGAATGGGGCGTGGGCTGGGGGGAGGGAAGGGGGGTCGGGAGGAGGGAGGACAGGGGAATCCATGGATGATATGTAAAATTAAATCAAATTATAAAATAAAGTTATTTTGTGTTAAAGACAATACTAAACAAAAATTAAGAAAATAAAAATTCATAGAAGGTATATGAGTTATAAATTTAGTACCTTCCTCTTTGAGTTAGCTAATGAACTAAAATTTATTAAACCTCCATAGTACTTGTCATGGTTGTGTATGTTTGTATTTCAAAGTGAATAAAGAAATGAAACAAAAAGAGATAGCTAGTAACAAGCCTGAGCTTTTGACTGAGTATTTATAATTAATATTAAGTATCCATGTTGGTTATTTGGGAACTGGCAGGTAGGAAAGAAAAGCCCACCTACAGAAAGAATTTCCCAGGGTCTCACTAGGACAAACTTTTGCCAAGTTCTCACATATTTGATAAGTCCCTTGATGTATTTTCACTGGGCTGAAGGCTTTCTCAATGTTCTCACTGGGGCCTAAAACATTCTGCAGTTCTCTCTTGAGCTTAAGGACTTCGAAAATTTCTCACTGTGATCTGAGGCCTTCTCCAAAGTTTCACTGAGGTCTAACAACTTACCTAGTCCTCACTGTGGCTTAAGGTCTTCCCAGGTTGTTACTCAGTCTTAAAGCCTTGCCCAAGTCCTCTCTGGAGCCTATGGTATACTCGGAGTTTCACAGGTGCTTTTAAAGTTTTCCAAGTTCTCACAGAAACTATAAGGCCTTTGGCAGGCCTTTCCCCCTGTTCTCACTATAAAACATTACAGGTCCTATACAATTGTACAGGTTTTCACTGAGGTAAAGGCCATCTCCACATTCTCTGTGGGATGTAAGGCCTTCTCCAAGTCTTATTGATGCCTTCTGCTTTCCCCAGGTTCTCACTGGAGACTAATACCTTTTACTTGTTCTCACTGAGGCCTTCTCCAGGTTCAAACTGTGATCTAAGGCCTTCCCCAAAGGCTCATCAAGTCCCAACACCTTCTCCAGGTTCTCAGTGTGGACTAAAACTTTTTACATGTTCTCACTTAGATTTAAGGCCTAAAACTTTTCCCAAGTTCTCACAGGTTCTATAAAGCCTTTGGGTGATTTTCACTGTTTCTGAAGGACTTCTCCATGTTCTCACTGGAGCCTAATGCTTTCTATAGGTATTCACTGTGGCTTAAGACTTTCTCCTAGCCGGGCGGTGGTGGCGCACGCCTTTAATCCCAGCACTCGGGAGGCAGAGGCAGGTGGATCTCTGTGAGTTCGAGGTCAGCCTGGGCTACCAAGTGAGTTCCAGGAAAGGCGCAAAGCTACACAGAGAAACCCTGTCTCGAAAAACCAAAAAAAAAAAAAAAAAGACTTTCTCCAGCTTCACACTAGGATCTAATGCCTTCTACAAAGTCTCATGGAGGTCTAAAGTTTTCCCCAGCTTCTCACTGTGGCCTAAAATGTTCTACTGGTTCTTGCTGGAGCCTAAGGCATTACCCAGGGTCTGACTGGGGCCTAAGGTTTTTCTCTTCTTCACCCTGAGTCTTAAAGCTTCCCTAAGTTTCTCACTGGAATCTACAGCCTTTCCCAGGCTATCACTGAGGCATCAGCCTTCCCAGATTGTCAGTAGCGTCTAAGGCCTTCCCCATGTTCTCACTGGGTGTTAAAGCCTTGCCCAGGTTCTCACTGGAGCTTGCAGCATTGCCTTGGGTCTCACTGGGGCCTAAAATTGTCCCAAGTTCTCACACACTCAAGAAGGCCTTTGGCAGCTTTTCACTAGATCTGATGACCTTCTCTGTTATCGCTGGAGC
Source organism: Peromyscus attwateri (assembly GCA_902168425.1). Taxonomy (NCBI): domain Eukaryota; kingdom Metazoa; phylum Chordata; class Mammalia; order Rodentia; family Cricetidae; genus Peromyscus; species Peromyscus attwateri. The sequence goes on from CABHPP010113421.1 coordinate 37,838, forward strand.
CTGACATTCTCTAGAGCACCAGTTCTCTTCCTGTGGATCATGACTCCTAAAAACCCAAAACTCAGAAAACACAGACATATACATTATGATTCATAACAGTAGCAAAATAACAGTGATAAAGTAGCAACAAAAATTTTTATGGTTGGGTATAACATGAATCTTAAAAGGTCTTATTAATAAAAACAAACCTGGAGCCAGGTATTGGGGTGAATGCTGGAAGATCAGAGAAGCAGAACAAGCCACAGCCACCTCACCTCACCAATTCCTCAGCTGATCCTGTTTCCTCAGACTGGAAGCCTCTGAGTCCTCACCCGAATGAATCTCAGCTGAACTGCTGCTCAAAAGCCTAAAAGCTTAACCAGCTCTAATTCCTGGTCCTCACACCTTATATACCTTTCTGCTTTCTGCCATCACTTCCTGGGATTAAAGGCATGTGTCACCATGCCTGGCTGTTTCCAGTGTGGCTTTGAACTCACAGAGATCCAGATGGATCTCTGCCTTTGGAATGCTAGGATTAAAGGTGTGAGTGCCACCATTTTCTGGCCTCTATGTCTATCTAGTGGGTGTTCTGTTCTCTGACCCCAGATAAATTTATTAGGGTGCACGATATATTGGGGAACACAATATCACCACAGTTCAGGGATCACCATAACATGAGGAACTGTATTAAAGGGTTTCAAAATTAGAAAGGTTAATAACCACTGTTCTAGAAGCACTCACTGGGTCTTAAGGCTTCCTCTGCATTCACACGGATCCTTCTTCAAATGTCTTCTTCAAAGTCTCACTGAAGCTTTAGGCCTTTTCTGGCTTCTCGCTATAGCCTAAAACTTTCCACCAACTCTCACTGGAGGTGATGGTATTCCCCAGTGTCTCAGTGGGTCCTAAGGTTTCCCCTTGTTCTTACTGGGTCTTAAAGCTTCCCCAGTTTTGGCAGGGGAGAGATACAACTCCTGCCCATCAATGCCTGAGGCAGGTGGGTAAGCTGGCCCTGAGGTCATGGGAGTGTTCCTGCCTCCACCAGATGCAACACTCTGGAAAGCAGGCCCTGTACCTGGCCTGGGCAGCAGAGTAGAGCTGACCCTGATGGTGGATGTGTGGGTGAGCCAGCCCCAAAGTTGTGAGCATGGGAGAGCTGTCTCCATTACTAATCTGTCATGTGTCAGCATGGGGGTCTGGTTGGTCTAGGGCTGCAGGATCTCCACAACACAGGGCAGCAACAGAATGTCCAGAAAGAGTCCCAATGAGGGCACAGCATCCATGGTATAGCAGAGACTTGAACCAGGCCAATGATAGTTTGCAGTGGATGCTTGCATATAAAAATGTATGGATAAAGGGGTTTACTGCCTGACTCACTGCATCACACTGCAACTTCCATGATGAGATTTTTTCCTTTCTCCCCTTTCCCACTTTTTTCTCTTAAATTTTATTTTGTTTTATTATGGAGGTGGGGGGGAGGCAGAGATGAGTGGGATCAGGAGGCCTGATGTGAAAGACATAAAGAATAAATAAAAGAAAGTTTTAAAAAAGCTTCCCCAGTTTCTCACTGGGACTTAAGGCCTTTCCCAGGTTATCACTGGGCCATAAGGTCTTCCCAGGTTGTCTTGATATTCTTACTGTTGACTAGGTGCCTCTGCAGGTTCTCACTGGAACCTAAGATATTAAAAAGGGTCTCACTGGTGCCTAAAATTTTCTCAAGTTCTCACAGGATCTGTAAGACCTATGACAGGTTTCACTGGGTCTGAAAGCCTTCCCCATATTCTCCCTGTGGCTGAAACCTTTACAGGCTCCAACTGTAGATTATTGGCTTTCCCAGCTTTGCACTGCAAAATAAGGCCTTCTCCAAAGTCTCCTTGAGGCCTTAGGACTTCCCCAGGTTTTCACTGAATGTTAAGACATTCCTCGGTGTTTCAATGGAGCCTAAGGTCTTTCCCATGTTCTCACTGGGGCTTAAAGTCTCCCCAGTTTCTCACTGGTTCATAAGGCTGTTCCTGGGATCTCTGCAATCACTGAAGCCTAGGCCTTCCCAGATTCTCAATGTAACCTAAAACCTTCTACAGGTACTCACTGGCACCTAAGACCATCCCAAGTAATCACTGGGGTATAATATGGCCTCCCTCATGTTCTCATTGGTTCTTAAAGCCTTGCCCAGCTTCCTCACTGGAGCCTAAGGCATTATCCAGGGTCTCACCTGTACCTAAAAGATTTCCCAAGTTCTCACAGGTTCTATAAATCCTTCACTATACTTTCACTGGGCCTGTAGGCCTTCTGCATGTTCTCACTATAGCCTAAAACATTCTGGATGCTCTCACTCTGGCCTAAGGCCTTCTCCAGTTTCTCACTGTGATCTAAGGCCTTCCCCAAAGTCTCTTTGTGGCCTAAGGACTTACCTGGTTCTCATTCTGGCCTAAAGCCTTACCAGACTCTTACTAGTATCTAAGACCTTCTGCTGGTTTTCACTGGGGCCTAAGGCCTTGCCAGATTGTCACTAGGTCTTAAAGCCTTGCCTAGATTCTCAATGGAGCTTAAGGCATAACTCAGGGTTTCACTGGGGCCCCTACATTTTCTCAAGTTCTCACAGGAACTATAAGGCCTTTGCCAGGTATTCACTGGCTCTGACAACTTTCCCCAAGTTCTCACTGTGGCCTAAAGTCTATAAGTTCTCAATGGGGCTAAAGGCCTTCTCAAGATTCCCTCTGGAATCTAAAACCTTCTCCAATGTCTCACCGAGGACTTCTGCCTTCTGCAGTTTCTTACTGGAGACTAAAGGCTCTCATTGGGCCTTAAATATTTCTCTAGGTTCTAACTGTGATATAAGGCCTTCCCCCCAAAGATTCACTGATGCCTAAAGCCTTCCCATAGTTACAGTGGTTCTAAGGCCATTTTATCCAAGTTCTCACAGAATCTATAAGGCCTGCAACAGGTTTTTACTAAGTCGAAAGGGCTTCCTCATGTTCTTCCTGTGGCCTAAATCATTCTACAAGTTCAATCATGACCTAAGGCCTTCTTCAAAGTCTCATGAGATCTTAGGCCTTCCCAATTTCTCACTGGAGCCAAACTTTGAACATGTTCTCACTGGGTCTGAAGGCATTGTCCAGGTTTTCATTGCTATCTAAGGCCTTCTTCAAAGTCTTGTTGATGCCTTAGAGCTTTCCCAGGTTCTATGGCCTAAAACATTCTACATGTTTTTATTGGGTTTTAAGGCCTTCTAAAGATTCTAACTGTAATCTAAGGACTTAACCAAAGTCTGATGGACGCCTGTGGTGGTATTGTATTGCCCAAAATATTGTGTACGCTAATAAACTTATCTGGGGTCAGAGAACAGGACAGCCACAATATTAAAGGTTAGGCAGTGGTAGCACCACGCCTTTAATCCTAGCATTCCAGAGGCAAAAATCCATGTGTTCAAGGATACACCCAAGCATGGTGACCAACGCCTTTAATCCCAGAAAGCAAGCCTTCAATCCCAGGGAGTGGTAGTAGAAAGCAGAAAGGTATATAAGGCGTGAGGACCAGAAACTAGAGGCATTTGCCCTGGAGAGGCATTTGCCCTGGAGAGGCATTTGGTCTGGAGAGGCATTTGGTCTGGAGAGGCATTGGGCTGGTTAAGCATTCAGGCTTCTAGCAGCAGTTCAGCTGAGAGTCATTCGGATATGAGGACATAGAGAGGCTTCCAGTCTGAGGAAGCAAGACCAGCTGAAGATCCGGCAAGGTGAGATAGCTGTGGCTTGATCTGTCTCTCTGACCTTCCAGTGTTCACCCCAATAACTGGCTCAGATTTGATTTTATTAATAAGAACTTTTAAGATTCATGATACAGACGCCGACTAAGGACTGTCCTATGTTGCCAATTTAGGCTAAGACCTTCCCAGATCATTGGTATCTAAGACCTTCTGCGGGTTCTCACTGGAGTGTTACACCTTCTATAGTTCCTCACTGGGGGTTAAGGCCTTCTCCACGTACACACTGGGATCTAATGCCTTCTTCATTACAGCCCTAGGCCTTTTCCCAGTTCTCACTGTGGCCTAAAACCTTCTACAGGTTCTCACTGGGGCTTCAGACATTACTCAGTGTCTTAGTGGGACTTAAGATTTTCACTTGTTCTCATTGGGTCTTAAAGCTTCCCTATGATCTCATTGGGAACTAAGGCATGTCCCAGGTTATCACTGGGGCATAAGGCCTTCCAAGGTTGACACTGGGACAAAAGTCCTTCCAAGGTTGACACTGGGGTATAAGGCTTTCCAAGATTGATACTAGGGCATAAGGCCTTCCAAGGCTGACACTGGGGCCTAGGTCTTCCAATAGTCTTACTGGCGTCTAAAGCCTTCCCCATGTTCTCATTGTGTCTTGAATCCTTTCTCAGGTTCATTAAAAAGCGTCTCACTTGTGGTGATATTTGTAATCTAAGAAACAAATCTTGCCTGAAGATCAGAAGACAGAGCCAGCCATAGATTAAACCTAGAGGTCAGGCAGTGGTGGCACACACCTTTAGTCCTAGCACTCAAGTTCAAAGCCACACTGGGTTACATGAAATTGATCCAGTCTAGGAGAGAAACAGAGTCAGGCAGTGGTGGCATACAACTTTAACCTCAGTATTTGGGAAGCACACACGCCATTAATTCCAGCACTAAGAAAGTTGAGATAGGAAGTGAAATGGCTGGGCAGAGAAAGGATTATAAGGTGTGAGGAGACAGAAACTAAAGCCCTTTTGGCTGAAGACTCAGAGGCATTCAGTCAGAGGATTCATGGAGTTAGTGAGGTGAAAGTGTCTATGGTTTGCTTCTTTGTTTCTCCTATCTTTAACTTTTACCCTGATATCTGGCTCTGGATGTTTATTAAGACATTTGGGAATCATACAACACTCACTGTTGCCTAAAATTTTCCAAAGTTGTAAGAGATTCTATAAGACCTGTAACCAGTTTTCTCTGGATATGAATTTTTCCCCATGTTCTCCCTGTACCCCCAAAATTTCTATGGGTTCATGCCTTGGTTTAAGGGCTTCTTCAGGTTCTCACTGTGATTCTAGGCTGCATCTAAAGTCTTGAGGTTTTGAGCCTTCCCAGTCTCTCACTGTTACCTAAAACCTTCTACAGGTTCTCATGGAAGCTTAAGGCATTCCTTGAGGTCCCAGTGGGGTCCAATGTCTTTCCCATGTTCTTTCTGGGTCTTAAAGCCTTGCCCAGTTCTCACTGGATCTAAAAGCATTACCCAATCTCTTAATGGAGCCTAAAAATTTTTCCCAAATTCTCATAGATTCTATAAGGATGTCTATGGGTTTTCACATGAAGGCCTTCTTTGTGGTCTCATTGTGGCCAAAGACTTTTTTATTGGGGCTTAAGGCCTTCTCCAGGTTCTTACTGTGATCTACGTTCCTTCCCCAAAGTCTAATTGAGGCCTAAGGCCTTTCCCAGATTTTCACATATGCCTAAGGCCTTCCCACATTGTCACTAGAACCCAGAACCTTCCCAAAGTCTCGCTGGTGTCTAAAGCCTTCCACATGTCCTCACTATGGCCTAAGGCCTTCCCTAGGGGTCTTAACTCCTTGCCCAGATTCTCATTCGAAACTAATGCTTTCCTTAGCTTCTCACTGGATCCTAAAATTGTCTAAGTTTCTCTAGAGGGCTAAATGCCTTCTCCAAGTTCTTACTGGTTTTTAAGGCCTTCTTCCAACCCTTACTAAGGCCTTTGAACTTCACCAGGTTCCCACTGAAGCCTAAACATCCCAGAGGTTCTCACTGTGCTTAAGGCCTTCTCCAGCTTCTTACTGTGATCTCAGTCCTTCCCCAAAGTCTCATTGAGGCCTAAGGCCTTTCCTGGGTTCTCACTTGGGCCCATTCCTTTCCCAGGTTATCAATGGGACCTAAGGCCTCCCAGATTCTTAATGGTGTCCAAGGCTTTCTGAAGGTTGCCACTGGGGCCTAAGGTCTACCCAAGGAGTCCTTCCCCATGTTCTCACTGGGTCTTAAAGCGTTGCCTAGTTTCTCTCTGGAGCCTAAGCTTTATGGAAGGTCTCAGCAGGGCCTGAAATTTTTCCAAGTTCTCACACATTCTCTAAAGCCATCTGTTGCTTTTTAATTGTTCTGAGGCCTTCTCCCTGTTCCTACTGAAATGTTCTCCCTGTGGCCTGACACTTTCTACAGGTTCCCACTCAGGATTAGGGCCTTCTCCAGGTTCCTACTAAGATCTAAGGCCTTCTGCAAAGTGTCAATGGGGCCTTGGGCCTTCCCCAAGATCTCACTGGAGCTAAAGCAGTCTATAGGTTCTCACTGTGGCATAAGGCATTCTGTAGTTTATCATGGGGCATAAGGCATTTTCCAGGTTATCACTGGGACCTAAGCCCTTCCAAGTTTGTCCCTGGAGCCTAAGACCTTCACAGATTCTTACAGCTATCTAAGGCCTTCTTCAGGTCCTCACTGGGTGCTAAGGTCTTCCCACATCATCACTAGCATCTATGGATTTCTCCATGGTATCACTGGCTATTAAAGCCTTGTACAGGTTCTCACTGGAGACTAAGGCATTACCCAGGGTTTCAGTTGCTCCTAAAAATTTCCCAACTTCTCCTAGTTTCTATAAGGCCTTTGAAAGTGTTTCACTGGATCTGAAAGCCTTCCCCCATGTTCTCACCAGGGCCTAAAACATTTTAGATGTCCTTACTGGGGCTTAAGGCCTTCTGCAGGTTCTTACTGTGATCTAAGGCCTTCTATAAAATCTGATTGAGGCCTTAGGCCTTCTCTGGCTTCTCACCGGTTCTAAACCTTCCTACTGGATCTTACCAGGACATAAGGCATCCTCTAGATTCTGACTACAATCAACACCTTCTCCAAATTGTCACTGTGTCCTAAAGCCTTCCCCTGGGTTCTCTTGGGGCCTAAAACCACCTACAGGTACTTTCTGGGGCCTAGGGACTTCCCAGGTTGTAACTGGAATATAAGGTCTTCCCCATGTTCTCACTGGGATATAAAAGTTTACCCAGGTTTTCATGGGTCTAAGGCATTAAACCAGGGTCTGGCTGAAACATTAAAATGTTCCCATGTTCTAACAGGTTCTGACTGGAACTTTAGGTCTTCTCCAGTTTCCCACTGGGCTCTAAGGCCTTCTCCAAGTTCTCATGAGGCATTAGGTCATTCCCATGTTCTCACTATGGTCTAAAAGTTTCTAGATGTTCTCACTGGAGCTAAAGGCGTTCCTCAGTGTCTCACTGGGGCCTAAAGATTTTCCCTTGTACTCACTGGATTTTTAAACTTTTTCAGTTTCTCAACAGTACCTAAGTCCTTTCACAGGTTATCACTAGGGCATAATTCCTTCCCAGGTTGTCACTGGGGCCTAAGGCCTTCCAAGATTCCTACTGCTATATAAGGCTTCTGTAGGTTCTCACTATAGCCATGGATGGCACAGGTTTTCACTGTGGTCTAAGGCCTTTACCATGTTCTTACTGGGTCTTAAACCCTTGTCGAGGTTTTAATGAAGCTTAAAGCATTACAAAGGGACTCACTGGGGCCTAAAACTTTTCCTAACTTCTCACAAACTCTGAAATGGCTTTGATAGGTTTTCACTGGGTAATGAAGACCTTCCCAAAGTCCTTACTGTGGCCTTAAACCTTTCTGCAGGTTCTTAATGGAGGCTAAGTCCTTCCCAGATTCATAATGGTGTCTAACTAGGCTTCAACTAGATTTCACTGGGACCTAAGGCCTTCCCAGGTTGTCTCTGGGTCTTAAAGCCTTTCAGAGCTTTCATTGGAGTCTAAAGAATTGTGCGGGTTTTCAATGGTGCCTCAAAATTTTCCCAACATCTCACATGGTCTATAAATCCTTTGCCAGGTTTTTACTGTGTCTGAAGAATTTTCCCATGTTCTCGCTGTGGCCTGAATCTTTCTACAGGTTTTCACTGAGGCTAAAGCCATTTGCCAGGTTATCACTGTAATCTAAGGACTTGCCTCACAGACTTATAAAGGGATAAGGACTTTTCAAGGTTATCAGTGAGGCCTAAGACCTTCCCAGTTTCTCACTGATGTCTAAGGCCTTCCACAGGTTCTCACTCTGGTCTAAGGTCTTCTCAATTTTCTCACTGTGTCTTAAAGCCTTGTCCATGTTCTCACTGCAGTCTAAGGCATCACTCAAGGTCACATTAGGCCTAAAATTTTTTTTCTAGTTCTCACAGGTTCTATAAGACCTTCAGCAGGTTTTCACTGGGTCTGAAGACCTTCCTGATATTCTCACTGGAGCCTAAAATCTTCTGTATCTTCTCACTTGGTCTTAAGGATTTTTTTCATGTTCTTGCTGTGCAATAAGACCTTCTCCAAAGTCATCTTGATGCCTTAGGCCTTCCACAAATTCTCACTGGAGCCTAAAACCTTCTACAGGTTCTGATTGGGGCATAAGGTCTCATCCAGGTTCTGATTGTGATCTAGGGCCTTCCTCAAATTCTCATTGAGACCCTAGACCTTTCCCAGGATCTCACTGGTGCCTAAAACCTTCTACACATTCTCACTGGCTAAGGTCTCCCTAGGTTGACACTGATGTCTAAAGCCTTCCAAGTCCTCATTGTGTCTTATAGCCTTGCCCAGGTTCTCACTGGAGGCTAAGGCATTACACAGATCCCACTAAAGCCTGAAAATTTCCCCAAGTTCTCACAGGTTCTATAACACCTTTGGCAGGTTTTCACTGAATCTAAAGGATCTCCCAATAGTCTCACTGCAACCTAACACCTTCTACAGATTCTCACTGGAACTTAAGGCTTTGTCCAGGTTTACACTGGTACCTAATGCCTTCTCCAAGGTCTCAATGCAGCCTGAGGTCTTTCTTGGGTCTTACTGTGGCCGAAAGCCTTCTGCAGGTTCTCATTGGTGCTCAAGGCATTCTTCAGTGACTCTGTGGGGCCTAAGATTTTTTCCCCTTGTTTCTCACTGTGTTGTAAAGCTTCCACTGGTCCTCTCTGGGACCTAAGGCCTTCCCAGGTTGTCCTTTACGTCTAAGGCCTTCTCCATGGAATCACCTGGTCTTAAATCCTTGCCCAGTTTTTCACTGTAGGCTAATGTATTACAGAGGGTCTCACTGATGCCTAAAATTCCCCCCATTTCTCACAGTGTTTATAAGATCTGCAACACTGGATCTGAAGACATACTCAGGTTATCACTGTTTTCTCTGGGTCTGAAGGCTTTTCTAGGTTCTGACTGTTCTCTAAGGACTTCTCAAAAGTCTCATTGAGGCCTAGGAGCTACTCTGGGTTCTCAGCGTTCTACAGTTACTCACTAGCTCCATCTCCAATGTCACATTGCAGCTGTGGCCTATAACCTTGTCCCAGTTTTCATTTGAGA